>JARQOC010001402.1:0-42006 GCA_033576535.1 Allobates femoralis
AGCACGGGGGGGGGTGACAAATTTTGCTCATAGGCCCTGATACCTTTTAAAAATTTTCTGCGACTGCCCATCTGGCTAACTCCCCCCGTAGCAACCTTTTTTATAGGGATCTCCTAAAAAGCAAGCAGTGGTGTCCCCTAAAACCGGGAAAGGGAAAAGGGGTTTGGGCTGGTGTGGGAAAAGAAAGTGGAAATCCCTTTTTTTAAATTGTTTTTCTGGGGTCTTACCTGGGGGGGGCGCCACACAACCACTGACCACCAACAGGGTTTTTAAAAAATGAGCTACTGAAAAGTTTCAACCCCTTTTGCCCCCTTTTCAAATTTAAAATACTGAGCCCCCATTAACAGTGCTAACCATGGGGCCCCCATACAGTCCCAAAAGGGCCACCGAAAAACTGTAAAAATTTCTGGAAACCCCCCCCCCAGTGCAACCACTGAGCCACCACACACGTTTCAAAACAAATGAACCAGCTCACAGTGCAAACAAAAGGAGCCCTCGTATATTTTCTAACCAATGAGCCACCATAAAGTGCTAACCACTGAGGCCCCCCTACAGTGTAAAAAACCCCTTTAAACCAAAACCCCCACAGTTTTAAAACCACTGAACCCCCCTAAAAATCCAAACCCCTGACCCCGCAAAAACAGTTCTAAAACCCCTGAGGGACCCTATACAGGTAACCACTGAGCCACAATCAATGCTAACCCTGGGGCCCCCCCTGTCCTGTGGGCCCTGAGCCCCCATGGGACAGGGGGAAACCCCTGACCAAAACCCTTTTTCGTGCTGACCAAGGGGAAAAAACCCCCAAAAAGTGCTAATACTGAACCCCATATACCCGTGCTAACCACTTTTTAGCCCCCACAAAAAACCGGGTTAAAACCCACTGAAACCCCAAATCCAAAGAACATTTTTGGGGCCCCCGTATAAAAACTAACCACGAGCCACATATCCCTTTTTTAAACATGACCCCCCTTTAAAAGGGATAACCCCCGAGGGCCCCCAAAAAAACAGACTAAAAGGCCACCAAACCGTCGGGCCCCCTTTAGCCACCAAAAACAGTTCTGACCCCCAGAAAAATTTTTAAAAGGGGGGGGAACCCCCGCCCCCCCTATACAGTGCTGAAAACCCCGGGGGGAAAACCCCCAACAGGCTGACCATGAGCCACCCCCAAAAAAAAATCTAACCACTGAGGCACCAATTTTAAAATGCAAACCCACTGGGGGGACCATATACAGTGGCCCCCCCCCCTGAGCCCCCATATACCCCCTAACCACTGAGCCCCCATAAAAGTGCTAACCACTGAGCCCCCCATAACATTTACCCCCTTTTTCCCCCCTTTTTTCATGCTACCACTGACCACCCCCCCAAAATGTTTTACCAATTAACCACCATATACATGTTGACCCCCTAGGCCCCTAAAACATTTGACCACTGAGCCCCCATTTTACCCCAAACAACCACGAGCCACCCGTATACCCGTGCTAACCAAAGACCCCGTATAAAAGTGCCAACCCCTGGGCCACCCTATTTTTGGGTAACCACTTTTTCCACCCAAAAAATTTTTTGTGCTAAAAACTTTTTCCACAAATACTTTCTAAACCAAAAAAGCCCCCAAAATTACAATGCGGGCCACTGACCCCCCCTACAGTGCTAAAAACCCCTTTAGCCACCCATACGTGCTTTAAAACCACTGGGGCCACCATATACATGCTGAACCCTGACCACCCCCTTTCATCTTTTTCCCCCCGAGCCACCTATAGATTTTTACCACTGACCACCGGTTTACAGTTCTTAAAAACCCTGAACCAAAAATTTACATGGATAACCAAAAAACCACCATAAACAATGCTAACACTGACCCCCTAAACAGTGCTAACAAAAAAGCCACAAAAAACAGTGTAACCCCCCGAGCCACCCACCAAAACCCCCCTTTAAAAAGAGGGTTTTTTTACATGCCCCCGCATGGGGAAAAAACCGTTTTAAAAAGGGTAAAAACTTTGGGGGCAGTGCCTATAGAAAAAAACTAATACTATTAAAAAGGGGGGGGGGGTTTGGGGGTTTTTTGGAAAACAAAACCTTTTTTTCTCTCAGGGAAAAAAAATTTTTGGGGTGGGGTTAACTGAGATTATTGATGAAAGTTTTTTTCTGCCCTTTTCCCCCCATTTGTTGGGATTTCCTTATACAAACTTTCAAGAGTCCGTTTAAAAACAGTTTAATCCAATTTTTTCTCATTTTTAAAAAAGGTTGGAATATCCCCTTACATGGAATTTTTAAAAGGGTTTCTTTCCCCCAAAAAAAGTTCATATCCTCAGGGGGGTTTTTAAAAAAATTTTTTGTAGATATCGTTTTTTTTTTTGGGGAAAAAACCCTTGCAAGGGGGGAAAAGAATTTTTTTTTTAAAAAAAAAAAATTGTGGGTAGGAGCAATCTGGGGATCAGGAGCGTTTGAGAAAAAAACAGGGGGTTTGTCCTGGGGGAAAAAAAAGGGGGTTTTCCCCAAACGATAACGGGGGAAAAAGGGGGTGATTGGGGCCGGGGGCTGTTTCATGTAACACTTGAGTGCCAGTTGGGGGGGGTTGAGGGGGATACAAAATTTTTCCCCAACCCCGAAAGGGGGGGGTTTCACAAATTCAGATGCATCCCGCAAAACGGGTTTTGGGAGATGCATCTTTAAAAAAAAAAAACATTTCAACCGCCGGGGGGCCCTTTTGGGGTTTTAAAATTTTTGGGGCCAAACCCCCCGGGGGGAATGCTCTCATTGATCCAAATTGGCCGTAAGCACCCTACGCCCCGGGGGGGCAGAAATTTTTAAAACTTTTCCCCCCCCCACCTTGACGCAAAATCTCGCGGGGGATTTTTTTTGGGGGGGGGGAAATGTGATTTTGTAACAGGCAAAAAACCCCCCCGCTTTTCCCCCCTTTTTAAATTTTTTGAGGCATTTTTCCCCCCCACGGCCGTTTTGGGCTGCCCCCCTGAAACTTCAGATGGGATCTGCAAAACGAGCAAAATGCATTTTGCAAAATGTAAAACCAGCCATACAGAGGGGGAAATTTTTTAAGAAAAGTAAAAAAGGTTTTTTTTAACAGACGGTAAAACAAAAAATTTTTTAGCAGGGGTTTTTTAATACTTTTAAAATCCCCCGGGGAAGCAGGCAAAAAAACAACTTTTGGGGTCCAAAATTTTGGCCCGGGGCCACAAGATTTTAGTGGGAAAGGGGGTTTTTACCCAAAAATGAGATAATAGGGGCCTTTGTGCGCTTGGAGGGGTTTTATCCGCAAAAAGGGGAAAATTTTTAAAAAATATTTTACCCATAAAACTTGTTGGCAAAAGCCATGGTGGGGGAAACTGGGGTGGACAGAGTGGAGGGCATATTTTATAAAAATTATTTTATCCGACCTTTTGCCTTTTTTTGCCCCGACCGTGGGGGGCCCTCCCCGGGGGAAAAATTTTGGCGATTCCCACCACTTCGAAAAAATGAAAATTCGCTAACCTTTTTGAAGGAATGGGGCCCCAAACCCCCTTGAAATTTTTGGAACTATAAAAAAAACAATTGGGTAGGGGAAAACAAGGCAGGGTAGAGAAAAAAAAATGCCTTACCCGCACATTGAAAGGAAAACTCAAAAAATTTTTAAAAAGTTAAGATTTAGGGCACACACCAATTTTTGAAAACCCAAATTTTACAAACGAAAAAAAGGGGTTCGCAAAAAGGGGAGTACGGGGCCTGGGCAAGGGGAAAGGGGAAATTTTAAAAAAAGCTCACTGGGAGGTGGATTTATACAAATTTAAGACAATCCAGGAAAAATTTGGCCCCAATTTCCCAAGGAAAACCCGCCCAAAAACAAACACGATCAATCCTTAAAGCCGGTATGGAATAATACATCAGATCCAAAAAAGATAAAAAACACTGTTGGGAAGATATTATTCCAAATTTATACACCGCCAAGCCAACGGGAAAAAGACAAGGGTGGTAGAATGGCTACGGAAAATTGAAATGCCTGTCTTACTAAGTTAACTAACCGCATTAAATCCCCATCACTCGGAGGAAAATTAGAGTCAAAATAAATTGGGGAAAAAACAAACCCCCGGGGGTCCAGAAGGGGCTTCCCTGGAAAACAACAAAGCTAAAACGGGGGTAGCGCCATGTCTATTTCTTTTTTAATGCATCTTGGAAGGGGAGAAATTGTCTGACACATCCAAAAACAGCTTAATAAAGTTTTGCCCAAAGGAAAAAAAGATCCAAACTGACCCATCAAACATAGGCCCAATCCCTGAAAGACCGGGAAATCTAAAAATATTGTCGAAATCATGGCGGACGACTGGCGGAAAAATTTTTACCACCCTTTTAACCACAACAATTCCGGGGTTTGTCAGGGGTAGATCGGCAGTGGGTAATATTAGAAAAACCTCCTACACTGGACACATAAAAAAAATATAATGGTTTTTAAACAGGACCCCCCAGTTTTACTTTTGTTGGATGCCGAAAAGGCATTCGACACTTTAAAAATGGGATTGGTTAAATACAGTGTCGACACACTGGGAATGCGGGATCCTTTCGCACGTTCTTGAGCACCTTATATCATAACCCACGGGAGGGTGTACCCCCCCTGGCTTCCTATCAGACTCCTTTTTTAATTACAAAGGGGAACAAGACAGGGGTGTCCACTCTCCCCCTGCTTTCAATCTAGCTATAGAGCCCTTATCACGATACCTTAATGGGGAGAACTTTTGAAGGGGATTAAAATCGGGCGCAACACCTCTATAAATTTGGCATTATTTGCAGACGATATAATCCTATATCTCAATCGCCCAAATAGAGATCTACGATACCTTTTAAATCAATTAGAGATATTTCCCACTTTCTCAGGTTTCCCGCTTAACAAAGACAAGTGTGAAATTCTTAAATTTAGGGGTCCCACAGAAGAATTTAGGGCCCCGATACAAAAATGCAAAAAACGCTGGGAATCCCAATCAAAAAATACCATATCAAATAAAAAGGGGGTACATTTGACAAAGGCCCACCAATAACCACCAATTAAAAGACCCCCTTAATACGAAAAATAAAGTTAGGAACTGGAAAGATGGAGAAATCTGCCCCTCTCGGGTTTTAGGAACGGGTTCCAAATTTTGGGGCAAAATGATCAGCTTCTCCCCGGTTATTTTTTACCCAATGCAAACAATCCCTCTTCTCCTGCGGGTGACGACCTTGTTGAAATTGAACAGGGGCTATCACTTAAATTTATTTGGAATGGCAAAGAGCTAGGAATTAAACAAACCACACTAATGTTTTACCTAAAAGAAAAGGGAGGTCTTAACCTACAACATCAAGGGGTAAAACCTTCCTGTGTCCTCCCCGACATTAATTGGATGGCTGAAAGGCACCCTCCAAACACTCCAACTATTTAAAGGGGACAAGAATATTGTCGGCCGTGGGACCGGCTAGTTTGCTCCGCATCCTGGTTTTATACCCCGCCACATATAAAGAATTCCCCTGCTTTTAAGGAGACCGGCCATGTTTGGGGAAAGCCGCCTAAAAAAATACATTTGGCGTGGAAGATATCCAAATATCTAACCCTGGGGACATATTAGTTTTAAAACTAGGGAAAAGAAAATTCCTTATTTCGGACATGGGGAAACAAAAGGTAATTTGGAAAATGGGAGACGTACCTACAGAAAGAGGAAAAGGGGAGTCTGGATCTGATAATGGTCCCACTTCGACTCCCCACTTACCCCAATAATTACAAAATAAACAATTACACTACCATGTCCTACAAAATTACAGGATGTGACACAAGAATGCATCTCCAATCCCTGGGAAAAAAATTAACACAAACCCAACCTCGCAATTAAACATCCATACATATAAAAATTTTCTTCGTGAAGTATACCCATAATAAAGCCAGAAAATATTTAAGGGATGGAACATCTAATAACAGAGAAGAAGGGAAAAGAGATTCTGGAGGGGATGGAATCTATTTAAAAATCATACACAACGAAAAATGGAGGACAAACCCTTTTCTTAATGCATAGAGCAATCTAATGGATTCAACATAGCCCCGACACCAACTTCCCGGGAGATTACAAAAATGTCCAAAATTGTGGCTTATATCATCAGACTTTCACACACGGAATAATGGAAAAGCCCAGAGGTGGTCAAAATTTTTGGCTTAGTAAGGGGTTGTGAGAGAAATCAACGGGTCGGAAATACCTATTGACCCCAAACCATGGTTACTTCATATTCCGACTTCTGACGAATGGAAAGGGACTAAAGCACGACTATGTCATTAATCATTGCCTTACTAAGTAAGAAGATACTACTTCGAGATTGTTGTCTACAACCTGTCCGGGGATCTCTGACTTGCTCCAGGTCTTAAAAGCGACTATGAGAATAGAAAAATGGAAGCTGAGAGACAAAAAGATTTTATTGACGAGTAAATTCTTCAATACATGGAAGAGTTTTATATTAAGCAAATTGTCGCGAGAGGAGCTGGAGCAACAGTATCTTCGTTCAGACACTCTAACTGGTACCTTAACGAGGATCTAAAAAGGAACGCTGGGAGCATTAAGATATAGGAGAATAGGAAATATATAAATCCTGAATAATTGGATTTTAGTTACTCACAGAACTGCATAATGTTGTGACTCTTTAAACTATTTAATATACACGGAAGGGAGAGAAGGCAACTGGGAGACAAACACTATTTCATACAACGAACAATGTAATGACTGTGAAGAATAATATTATTTTGAGGGGAGGGTTGGGGGAATGTTATGAAGGAAAGGGCGGAAGAGGGGTTTACTGGATTGTATTTTTCATTAATGTCATTCGTTATCATATCTGTTATGTCATGTCATAATATGTCTTGTTTGGAAAAAATCAATAAAAAAAGATATTTAAAAAAAAAGGGAACCTGTCACCTAGATTAAGCCCCTCAGGCTCTCACTACTTGTCCCTGCACCTTTCATTACTTTCTCTAACTATCCCTCTGTCTGCTAAATCTGCCCTGTGACTGTGGAAAAAATTTTTTTAAATCACTCACTCATTAGTATTATAATGATACCGGGGCCTACCGTTTGCTAGCCCCCCTGGGCGTCCTCTCTGTGTCCCTGTTGCCACCTACTGCTGTCTCTTGCTCGCCCCTATGGGTGTGCTATTGTAATCAAAATGCAGTCTCCCCCAGCCAGGCTCCGGTCAGCTCTGCTATGCAGCATTCCTGTTGTGATGCCGAACGCATACTCATCTTTGATCATGCAGACTGGTCCGGTCCGACGCGGCGTTTCTCCCACTCAATGGTCAACTAGTGGGTTTCATCAGGGACTTTAGTCTCACCAACAGGGCTCTTATTAGAGTCCTAGGGCGCCCAGGGCGGGTGTACAATACATCCCCTCACTCCCAAATCATAGTAATGGACCAGTCTGCATGATCAAAGATGAGTATGCTGAATACTTGCTTTAAAAGGGCACCAGCCCCCTGTCTATATTATGGTCCTACTGATCCACTAATGTGTTTTTGGTGATCTGTATCTCTATTAAGTGTGGGGAGACCCCGTTGGATACGGGTTTTTGGACAAGGAGTACTATTGTTTTTGTGTATGGTGTGGTACTTTGCCGGTGAGGAGTGTATGTTTTTGGTTATGTTGGATTTTGGGCACATATGCTGATAACCATTGTAGTTGCATTAAAAAGGAAAAGTAGCCCAACAAACATCATTCTAGCCTTTTGACATCCATTCTCCCTTATAAACGATATAAAACAGGTTAGCCATTTCCATATTTTAGATAAAGTGTCCCTAGAGTGGTTTTTTTCCACCACACTTGTCTAAGGGATAGACCCAGACATCGGGGAGACTCATATAGGTTTTTTGTTCCCTTAGTTTATTGTTAATATAGGGATTCAAAAAGGAGGAACGTCACCTATATTCACTAACAAGTAAGGATCAGTAGGGATAGCCGCCGATGAGCGGGGAACACCATAACGGGTTTTTAGGTGGAAAACTCCGCTGTTAGGCAGGGGGAGATAGGGAGAGAACAGGGCGACCATTCCCCCTCAAACCCACCCTTTTTACAAGGTTACATTGTATGTAAGGGATCTTTTTTGACCCTCGTTTTAATAGAAACATTAAAAGTTATATTTTAGAAGATACAACCTTTGCTGAAATTGTGTAGGTGTATCCAGTATCAAATCTTTTCTGAAGTAATTGATGGGGGACTTACACTAGGAAGGGACCCAGAATGGGGGGACATTATTCCTAGATGGGGTTTAGGATGGGGGACATTACTCCAGGAAAGGGCTCAGGATGGGAGACATTATACCAGGAAGGGGACCCAGGATGGCTGCACTTACTACAGGGTAGGGGACTATTATTATATTATGGGTTGTAATTTTGTATGTCTTTATAGGATTTGGACTCTATATGAGCTATAACATCTGACCAATGTGTAGGTGGTGTCCCAGGTTTAAATTGTGCACCAGAGCCCATTTGACTGTAGTTACATCACTGGTCATAGGGTTTTATTATGTAGTGATAGTTTCATCAGGAAAATCAGCATAGATATCAAAATAAATGAAACTTAATTTTAAATCATTCAGTAAAGAAAAACGTCTAGATACAGAGATGATTCCAAGCAAATGAACCATCAAACCATTATCTTTACGTAAGCATTTCTATAGGAAACAACGTAGTGGAACATCGGCATCGGACACGTGCTCCTCTGAAGTCTCTATAAAAGCCTATTCACCAGTAGGATACACACAATGGCAGGAGTCAGGATGGATCTATGGATGCTGATGTCGCCATTGGTGCATAAAAGTGCATTTCCGGGCACCATGATGTCTGTTCTCCTGCCGGATTGTTGAGTAGTTTCTCCTGCCTGTTCGGGCGTTATCGTATGGTTTCTGGGCAGTGTGTTGGGTGCTGGGAGTTGTAGTTCTCCTGGGCGGGCTCAATGTTCTCCCGCCGCCTGTCTGTGGTTATTGTGCCTTTTCTGGGATGTCCTCATCTTCGTGCTGTGCACAGACAGTGTACTACCATGTCCCCAGCTCCGTGCTGTGCACAGTGTACCACCATGTCTTCATCTTCGTGCTGTGCACAGACAGTGTACCGTGCACTATCTATGCACAGCACGGAGCTGGGGACTTGGTGGTACACTATCTCCCGCCACCTTAAAATCGGTCTGTTTCTCATCCAGGAGAGTAGGACGAGTGACATCCGTTTTTTGGTCCGTTTGGCAACTGCTGTGCGAGTGGCCAACATTTTTCTCAGATTCTCAGATCCCATCCGTGTGCAATCAATCCGTTCTTTCCTCAGCAGCTATTACTGTATAATCATTTACAGGAACATTTTGCAGTGTTCTGAGCTATAGAATGATAATGTATCCGTGAAAAAAACAGATGCCTCTGGATGGTCTGTGTGCTGTCTTTGATTTTTTTTCGGACCCATAGACTTGCATTGGCGAGTCTCGCACGGGAATCACATACTGTCGCAGCATGTTGCAACTTTTTTCTCATCCTGAATCTGATGGATGGTTTCCACAGTGGGTACACAGACACAGACAAGACCTTCCATCCCGGCACAGTAGGGGGAACCCAACTTGCTGCCTTTAGGCAAGATCTCCTATAAATACTGGTGCTGGGGGCGGAGTTAGAGTGGATTGTGCTCCTATGAAGCTTACAACCACGCCGGTAATTTACGGCTCAGGGATAGACCTCTGTACCACTTCGGAGCCGGTACCCCGTTTCTGACTGGGCCAGGGTGTTCAGTTACCCTGTGTCTGCCGCTCTCTGTCTGGGCCGCCACTCAGCAGGTGCCCTCCCCGTTACTTCTTCTCTCTGCTGTCTTGTCTGTTCTGAACCTGTACTGAGCCTGTTCCCGCTCTTTTCCCACTCACTATATTCCCTAGCTCTCCTCCCACCGGGACCGTTACCCTGGTAATGGGCTGTCCAATAGGCCCCCTGTCGCAGGTGTGTGTGTGGCTGTGGAGCTTCAGGATTCTATTACCCCCTACCAGGGCAAAGTATACTGCACCTTCTGTTAGGGGTGCAGTACCCTTTTGTAGCGCACTGACTAGCGGGCGCTACAACAGCATCAAGCGGAGTGGTGTTGAGTCCATAGTTCATAAGGGGGACAGTGCGGAAATTCTAGTTCATAAACTTTGATAGTGTAAGGCTGCGTTCACACGCGGCGTAACTGCTGTTTTTTTGCAGGCGCGTTTTTCCCCGCGTTTCTCCCTTCGCTATTTTGCGGCCATAAAAAGTTTTTTACGGCACATTATTCCCCCAGGAGTCGGAGGAGGATGTGGTGTCACATGGGGAGGAGGAATCCTGTGTTCCTCCCCCGTGTGACATGTCAGGGATGAAGTTTTGCTTTCCCAGTGTATCTACATACACTATCTACATATGACCTGCCCAGGAGTCTTTGGGAACTCGGTACCCATGCGTTGGTGCTGGGGATGTCTCGGTGGCCTGTGCCCGAGCCCGTGCCCTGGGGTCACTTGAAAAAGGGTAAAAACAAACATGGGAAATAATAAAGTCTCGTGACGCCACCTGTCTGTGGATGCTGGTGAAGGCACCAGCGCTGCTGCAGACCTCCGGGGATGAAGGACGGGCAGCTTGGGTGGTACAGCTCCCCACAGGTGGAGCGGGATCCTTGGGCAGTGAAGAGGTGATGGGGATTTGCACGGAGGGGTGGCTAGGCAGCCGGACCGCTGCAACAGTCTCTAGCCGGACGGGTTCAGGGATGGACAAACTGACACACACTGTGAATCGTTTCTGTACCTTTAATGGTGGTATTGCAGGCACTGTTCAGGGTACGTTCCAGGTGGTCGGGAGGCACTTCTGGATTTCCACAGTGAGTGATGGATAGGGCCTCCTTGTCTCTTTTCCCTTGGTGAAGTCCCTGACCCGTGTAAAACTAGTCCTGACCTCCTCTGTGTCTTTCTCTCACCCGTGCTGTAATGTCAAGAACCTTTGTGTGGACTACCGCTATGACTTCTCCTGCGGTCCCTGGCTCTCCTGTTGGTTGTGTTACAGGTGTCCGGGAGACTGGAGTCTCCTTGGTGAATCGGTGTTTCAGCTGGGCTTGATGCTCTCCTGCAGACTCGGACTCCGGTGTCCGAGTTGCTTTCTGGGGAAGTGGTATGGCTCCTCTTCTCCCAGTCTGCTCCTCTCCTCCTTAAGCCTTACCTTCGACCTCCCTCGCAGGCCCTCACACTGGCTAGGCTGGTCAACTGGCTCGGGCCTAGCGCGGCTCCGACACACCTTGACGTTTTCACAGTACTGGTCCGTACTGCACTAATTAACTCCGCCCCCAGCACCAGTATTTATAGGGGATCTTGCTTAAAGGCTGCAAGTGGAGCTCCCCCTACTGTTCTGGGGTGGAAGGTGTTGTGTGTATGTGGGTTACCTGTTGTGGAAATCCATGCATGCCCTAGGTGGTCCTGTGGCTACATAGTAACATAGTAACATAGTAACATAGTTTTTAAGGTTGAAGGAAGACTTTAAGTCCATCTAGTTCAACCCATAGCCTAACATGTTGATCCAGAGGAAGGCAAAAAAAAACAATGTGGCAACACTAAGCTCCACATTGGGGGAAAAAATTCCTTCCTGACTCCAGATACGGCAATCAGACTAATTCCCTGGATCAACGCCCTATCAAAGAATCTAGTATGTATAACTGATAATATTATAGTTTTCAAGAAAGGCATCCAGGCCCTTCTTAAATGTTAGTAGTGACTCACTCATTACAACAGCATGTGGTAGAGAGTTCCATAGTCTCACTGCTCTTACAGTAAAGAATCCGCGTCTGTGATTATGATTAAACCTTTTTTCCTCCAGACGTAGAGGATGCCCCCTTGTCCCAGTCTCAGGCCTAAGAGTAAAGAGATCATTAGAAAGGTCTCTGTACTGTCCCCTCATATATTTATACATTATTATAAGATCACCCCTAAGCCTTCGTTTTTCCAAGCTAAATAACCCCAAGTTTAATAACCTGTCTTGGTATTGCAGACCCCTCAGTCCTCTAATAACCTTGGTCGCTCTTCTCTGGACCCGCTCTAGTTCAGCTATGTCTTTCTTATACACCGGAGACCAGAATTGTACACAGTATTCTAAGTGTGGTCGCACTAGTGACTTGTATAGAGGTAAAATTATGTTCTCCTCATGAGCATCTATGCCTCTTTTAATGCATCCCATTATTTTATTTGCCTTTGCAGCAGCTGCCTGACACTGGCCACTAAATGTGAGTTTGTCATCTACCCATACACCCAGGTCTTTTTCAGTGACAGTTTTGCCCAGTGTTTTACAATTAAGCACATAATTATACCTTTTGTTTCCTCTGCCCAAGTGCATGACTTTACATTTATCCCCATTAAAGCGCATTTGCCATTTAGCAGCCCAAGCTTCTAGTTTACATAAATCCTCCTGTAATATAAAATTGTCCTCCTCTGTATTGATTACCCTGCAGGGTTTAGTGTCATCTGCAAATATTGAGATTCTACTCCGTATGCCCCCTACAAGGTCATTAATAAATATATTAAATAGAAGCGGGCCCAACACTGACCCCTGTGGTACCCCACTGTTAACTGTGACCCATTCTGAGTGTGTTCCATTAATAACCACCCTTTTTTTCCTATCGCTAAGCCAGTTCTTAACCCACTTACACATATTTTCCCCTATCCCCATTGCCCTCATTTTATGTATCAACCTTTTGTGTGGCACCGTATCAAAAGCTTTTGAAAAGTCCATATACACCACATCCACTGCATTTCCTTGGTCCAGTCCAGAACTTACTTCTTCATAGAAGCTTATCAGATTAGTTTGACAGGAACGGTCCCTCGTAAAACCATGTTGATAATGGGTCATGAGGTTATTTTTCTTCAGATACTCCAGTATAGCATCTCTTAGAAAACCCTCTAGGATTTTACCCACAGAAGAGGTTAAGCTTACTGGCCTATAATTTCCAAGTTCAGTTTTTGTCCCCTTTTTGAATATTGGCACCACATTTGCTATACGCCAGTCCTGTGGTACAGACCCTGTTATTATGGAATCTTTAAATATTAAAAATAATGGTCTATCTATGACAGTACTTAATTCCTGCAGCACTCTGGGGTGTATCCCATCCGGGCCCGGGGATTTGTCAATTTTAGTGATTTTTAGACGATGCCGTACTTCCTCTTGGGTTAAGCAGGTGACATTTAATTGAGACTTTTTGTTATCACTGATCATATTGTCTGTCATGGGATTTTCTTGTGTAAATACTGTTGAAAAAAAGTCATTTAGCATATTGGCTTTTTCCTCATCCTCATCCACCATTTCACCCAGACTATTTTTAAAGGGGCCAACACCATCATTTTTTAGTTTCTTACTATTTATGTAGTTAAAAAATATTTTGGGATTCTTTTTACTTTCTCTGGCAATGAGTCTCTCTGTCTCAATCTTTGCTGCCTTGATTTGCTTTTTACAAATGTTATTTAATTTTCTGTATTTATTTAATAATGCTTCATCACTACCTACTTGCTTTAATTCCCTAAATGCTTTCTTTTTGTCACATACTGCACTTCTTACCGCTTTATTTAGCCATAGTGGTTTCCTCCTATTTCTAGCATGCTTATTCCCATAGGGTATATATTGTGCACAGGTCCTATTCAGGATGCTAATAAACATCTCCCATTTGTGTTGTGTACTTTTATGTCTCAGGACATCGTCCCAATTTATTGCACTAAGATCATCTCTCAACCGTTGGAAATTTGCCTTCCTGAAGTTTAGTGTCCTTGTAGCCCCTCTACTACACTTCTTAGTAAAGGATACTTGAAAGCTTATTAAGTTATGATCACTATTACCCAAGTGACCTCCAACCCGTATATTTGATATGCGGTCCGGCCTGTTGGTTAATATTAGGTCCAGCAGTGCCCCCCTTCTTGTTGGGTCCTGAACCAGTTGTGAAAGGTAATTGTCTCTCATAGTTTTCAAAAACTTATTACCTTTGCTGGAACTGCAGGTTTCTGATCCCCAATGTATTTCAGGGTAGTTGAAGTCCCCCATAATAATGACTTCTCCCTGAGTCGCTGCTTCATCTATTTGCTTTATGAGGATATTCTCCTCCACTTCCATTATTGTTGGGGACTTATAACAAACCCCTATCAGTAATTTATTATTTTTTCCCCCTCCCCTTATCTCCACCCACAGGGACTCTACATTTCCATTAGATTCACCTATATTATCACGCAGGATGGGTTTTAAGGATGATTTTTCGTATAAACATACACCTCCTCCTCGCCTATTTGTGCGGTCATTTCTGAACAGACAATAGCCCTGTAAATTAACAGCCCAGTCATGGCTCTCGTCCAGCCAAGTCTCCGAAATCCCCACCATGTCATAATTATTTTCCAACAAAATCAATTCTAATTCCTCCATTTTGTTGGTGAGGCTTCTGGCATTAGTGAACATGCACTTTATACATCTCTCTTTACCTCTCTTCCTTCCTACTAGGTTGTCTGTTCTAACCCCACCCCCCATGCCACCCCCAATTTTATTACTTGTGCCCAGGTTACTGTTTACACTATCTTCCCCTCCTATACAATGAATACCCTCCCCCCCAATCCCTAGTTTAAACACTCCTCCAACCTTCTAGCCATTTTTTCCCCCAGCACAGCTGCACCCTCCCCATTGAGGTGCAGCCCGTCCCTAGCATAGAACCTGTAGCCAACAGAGAAGTCGGCCCAGTTCTCCAGGAACCCAAACCCCTCCCTCCTACACCAATTCCTGAGCCACGTATTTATCTCCCTAATCTCCCGTTGCCTCTCTGGTGTGGCACGTGGTACAGGCAGTATTTCAGAGAATACTACCTTGGAGGTCCTTGCCTTAAGCTTGCAGCCTAATTCCCTGAAATCATCTTTAAGGACCTTCCACCTACCTCTAACTTTGTCATTTGTGCCAATGTGCACCATGACCGCTGGGTCCTCACCAGCCCCTCCCAGTAATCTGTCAACCCGATCAGCGATGTGCCGGACTCGAGTAGGCAGCACACTGTTCGACGATCCCTGTCTTTGTGACAGATTGCCCTATCTATTCCCCTAATAATTGAGTCCCCCACTACCAGCACCTGTCTGGCCTGTCCTTCTCTCCTGTTTTCCCCCTTACTGGAGCAGCCACTCCTCTGGCTTTCAGAGGTCATGCCCTGCTGCAGCAGTGCTGTACCTGAACTCACACCCCCCTCATCTGCCAACATAGCAAACTTATTGGGGTGTGCCAGATCAGGGCTAGCCTCCCTGGCACCCTTCCCTCTACCCCGCCTTCTAACTGTCACCCAACTAGATACCTCACGGTCCTGCAGCTCCATACTACCATCCTCCCCCACATCTATCCCATTGAGCAGCTGTTCAGTGAGCAGCAGACTCCTTTCCATATTGTCTATGGATCTCAGCGTTGTCAGTTGTTCATTTAGATCCAGTATCTGGGCTTCCAAATGTACAATGTACTCACATCTCACACAGCAGTATGCACCCTCGACCGGCTGGTCAAGGAATGCATACATGTGGCAAGATGTACACTGGATGGCATTGCCAATCATGGAGCTCATTTCCTAATGGGGATTGCACCAGACAGAAATGATAAGTAAAAAGAAATGCAAAGTATTAATTAAATACAACCAGCAATTCAATAAATCCTCCCTTCCAAACTCCCTTAATCCAAAGTCACTGAATCACAAGTCACACACTTACTTCTGTCGCACTTGCGCTCTGTCACACGTAGCTCGTCACACTCGCTAGAAAATCAGATATAAAGAGTCTTTTTTTTTTTTTTCCCTTAGCAGAAAATCAGCCTACAGCTCAGTGTACTTCCAAAAAGGACTCAGTGTACTTCCAAAAAGGAAGTACACCTGTAATGGCAGGGTGCACACATGCACTGTCTACATGCACTGTCTACATGCACTGTCTACATGCACTGTCTACATGCACTGTCTACATGCACATGCTCTACATGATCTACATGCATGTCTACATGCACTGTTACATGATCTACATCACGATCTACATGCATTATCTACATACACGATCTACATACATGATCTATATTCACGATCTACATACACTATCTACATACATGTGAAGCAAATAATGGGAATGTTCATACTGCATATCAAAACTTTACCACTGTACTATGGGCTAAGAAAACACTGGGAGGGTTGCCATCTGCTTATGTCTGCCATTATTATATTTCTCTTGCTATTGTGGTGAATGAGGTTCATTAAGGTTGGACAGTGTGGTCGATTTGTTATATGGCAACAGTTGTGTGGGGGTTATTGTTCATAAGGGCGGACAGTGGGGTGGTTATTGTTCATAAGGGCTGACAGTGGGTGGTTATTGTTCATAAGGTGACAGTGGGGTGGTTATTGTTCATAAGGGCTGACAGTGGGGTGGTTATTGTTCATAAGGGCTGACAGTGGGGTGGTTATTGTTCATAAGGGCTGACAGTGGGGTGGTTATTGTTCATAAGGGCAGACAGTGGGGTGGTTATTGTTCATAAGGGACAGTGTGGTTATTGTTCATAAGGGACGTGGGTGGTTATTGTTCATAAGGGCAGACAGTGGGGTGGTTATTGTTCATAAGGGCAGACAGTGGGGTGGTTATTGTTCATAAGGTGGGACAGTGTGGTGGTTATTGTTCATAAGGTGGGACAGTGGGGTGGTTATTGTTCATAAGGGCAGACAGTGGGGTGGTTATTGTTCATAAGGGCAGACAGTGGGGTGGTTATTGTTCATAAGGGGACAGTGGGTGGTATGTTCATGGCACAGTGGGTGTTATTGTTCATAGGTGACAGTGGGGTGGTATTTGTTCATAAGGGCTGACAGTGGGGTGGTTATTGTTCATAAGGGCTGACAGTGGGGTGGTTATTGTTCATAAGGCTGACAGTGGGGTGGTTATTGTTCATAAGGTCTGACAGTGGGGTGGTTATTGTTCATAAGGTCTGACAGTGGGGTGGTTATTGTTCATAAGGGCTGACAGTGGGTGGTTGTAAAGGGCTGACAGTGGGTGTTATTGTTCATAAGTTGGGACAGTGTGGTGGTCATTGTTCATAAGGGCAGACAGGGGGGTGGTTATTGTTCATAAGGGCAGACAGTGTGGAGATTCCAGTTCATAAACCTTGTTAGTGCGAGAAAGAATCACACTGCAGATTTGAAACTTTGGCACTGCTACTATGGGATAAGAAACCACTGGCGGGGGGGGGGTGTGCCATACTGCTTGATGTGCTGCCTCCATTTATTATTTTTTCTCTTAATAGTGTGACAGTTTTAATTCATAAGGGAGACAGTGTGGTGGGTATAGTACATATGGGGGAAAGTGTTATTATTAATATTGCTTATATAGCACCACAAATTCCACGGTGCTCTACATGAGACAGGGTTATATACAAAAATTATAGATATGGCTTACAGTAAACAAATTAACAATGACAGGCTGGTACAGAGAGTAAAGGACCCTGCCCTTGCGGGCTTACATTTTACAGGATAATGGGAATAAGACAGTAGGTCAGGGGTGCAGCAGATCTGGGAGTGGTGGGTTGGCATCTCTGGTAGTGATGAGGTGGCTGCACTGGTGATGGTGAGGCGCGGGGAGCGCACTCTGGTATGGTGAGGCGGCAGCTCTGGTGATGGTGAGGCAGCAGCTCTGGTGATGGTGAGGCAGCAGCTCTGGTGATGGTGAGGCGGCAGCTCTGGTGATGGTGAGGCGGCAGCTCTGGTGATGGTGAGGCGGCAGCTCTGGTATGGTGAGGCGCAGCTTGGTGATGGTGAGCGCAGCTCTGGTGATGGTGAGGCGGCAGCTCTGGTGATGGTGAGGCGGCAGCTCTGGTGATGGTGAGGCGGCAGCTCTGGTGATGCAGCAGTCTGGTGAGCAGTAGACATTCACGGTGAAGTCATCGCACCAGGGCACGCAGAGTTCAAGCTTGATTTCAGCAGCAACGACACCGAAAGTCAATAGGACAATAGTTATGGGCAAATCAACAATGAAGTCACTAGAAAAGGTCTTCACATCAAGGAATATTTCACTGGTGATGGAGACACGGCTCCAACATAGTCTGGACTTATCTGTAGAAACATATGGAAGTGAAACCTGGACAATAAAAGAACCAGAAGAATCAACACCCTCAAATTGTGGAGCTGGAGAAGGATGATATCAATACCATGGATGGCAAGAAGAACAAACACATCAATTTTGTTTCAATAATTTTTATTAATTATTCAAATGGGGGAAGGAATAAGGAATATTAAGTCTTACAGCATTATATATTGTTACAGAAATGTCATATAAGAAGGGGGGAAGGATGTAGAGATAACAAAAGGGAGATAATCTAGAGTCAGTTAAAATATAAATACAGTTCAAATCTTAAACCTTAAATAATTCAAACATTTAGTGTATTTAAGTAGCAAACAAATAGGAGCCTATTTGTAGGGATAGGGATATGAGTACTGTATAATATTACTAAAGAAAGTGCATTAAAGATTGGGGCGGAGTAGGAGAAAGGAAAAAGAAAAAAGGGTGGGGGGGAAATTCGGGGATATAAAGTCAGGTGAAGAAATCTGAATGGAGAGAGTAGCATACTGAATTACTGAAAAACAGCATTGGAGTTGTGGAGCCATGTACTCCATGTGCTGTGGTACGATGTAAACAGGCCATTGAATATAGCATGTTTCTTTTCATAGTCCTGGTGTAGGATCAAGTGGTTGGACACTTCTATAATAGTAGGGATGTTTTTGTGGTGCCCCTGCGACCAGGGCGGCCACAGGGTGAACTGCAGCCAGACAAGGTAAGACAGTTGACTTTAAACACTCACACGCCGACACACTCCGACCCAGAGCCACTGATTCTATGTAGGGCAATGGGTGGCGGGAGTTTAGAGAAGTGTGGGTGGAGAGTAGGGCAGACTGGACAAGTGTGTGGAGGAACTGTAGTTAAACATGGGAACACCAAATTGGAGGCAGTCAGAAAGAACAAAACAGATTCCCAGGAGGAGAGGTTCCCTGGAGGATGCAGAATGTTGGAGGCTGTATTCCCAAGGGAGAAAGCTCACTTCATAGCCTGAGGTGATGGGAAGAAAGCCACAAGCAGAGACACCCCTCAGCTACACAGAGGGAAGTGGGAGGACAACGGGCCCGGCAGCCGCAGATGTGGCGCCCCTATGGCTAGGCGATACAAGGTGGTACAGCACCCCAAACAGAAGGTGTAGTACCTCCTTACTAATGGATTTGGGGTTTCCTTGTAGAGTCTGTCCTAAGCACCCATACACTAGCCCCTCCCTTAGCATAAGGACCGTATATTCAGTAGGTCCAGGGGGTGGAGCTTAGAGTAGAGCGGGAGACTTGAGTGACAGTTGAGCTAATTTTAGTCAGACAGTGCTGGGAAGGCAGCCAGAGAGAATGTGCCTGACAGCGTTCCTGACAGGAGGGCGCCTCTTAGAGAGAGGTGACCCGGGAACCAGAGGGCACGAACCAGGCCTGGATGGAGCCAGCTGGGGAAGTCTGGGGTCGACACCGGCATACTGGAGCCGAGGCAATCATTGGTCTATCCCTGGTTAGTGAACCGACAAGCTGTGGGA
The DNA here is from genome assembly GCA_033576535.1 of Allobates femoralis. Lineage (NCBI taxonomy): Eukaryota > Metazoa > Chordata > Amphibia > Anura > Aromobatidae > Allobates > Allobates femoralis. The sequence continues at coordinate 19,584 of JARQOC010001402.1, forward strand.
CCGACAGAAGGGAGCCATAGCACTACAGACTGTACCTTTACCTCAGTCCTATATTGGGTCCAGGACACTTTAAGGAAAAAGGACCGAATTCCGGTGGCAGGAGGATTAATGCAGGGAACTCCCGTCCATACCGGTAACGAACCGAATGTACTTAATTGTAACAGACCAGTGGACTGGCGCAGGAGCTCTGCAGAGTGGCTAAAGAGAGTAAGGAGGAACACAGACCCCGAAAGCCATTAAAAGGGATCATCAACAGACTCTACAGGATCACCTTACAATCTGTGGCTACGTCCCCGTTCAATCAGACTGTGACTATGTACTGTATCATCTACCCGGTACCAGTAAAGTGACGTATCAGTTGAATCGGTGTCTGTGCTCCTTTCCTCCGGCGCCCAGAGGGTTCCAGCATCATCAGAGGGGTAAGAACTACAACTCCCCTCATCTATCCCCGCTGCCCTGAGGTAAAGCTCCACCTGTGGGGAGCTGTACTACTCTGAGCTGCACCTCCATCACCTCAGCGGCCGGCCGCAGCGCTGGTAGACCCTATCACCAGGTACCACAGGTGGCGTCACGATACCATTCCCCCCCATCATCATCACCCCTATCCCCTGCCACTGAGGGTCCAGGGCACGGAACCAGGAACCGACCAGCCGTGATTCCCCCATCGAAGCAACCGCCCATCCCGGTATCTGAGTACCCCCTACCCTGTCAACCACCTCACAGAAACCTTAGCTGACCGGAGGAACCCGAAACTGAAAGCCAGTGAGGCAGAAGGAGCCTGGTGAGCCCAAACCATACCTGGGTCACTGGAGGGCTAAGCCACAACAGCCAGAGAGCCGGCTCTGTAGAGGTGACCGGGGAGACGCTAAGACGCCAATCACAGGACACACCAGCGTGGGGCAGGGACTCTATGACCTGCAGCCCACCTACCGCCACGGAGTAGGAACACCGCCATCGGACTAGGGCTAGTGATCCTAGGACAGAGGGAGTCATCAATACAAAGCCCGTGATGGCCAAACCGAACGCTTGAACGAGGAGAGAGACAAGTAGGGCCTGAAAGGTATTTGGTGGGAAGCAACGCAAAGAAACCGTCTGAGCTGCAGTAGAACCCGGGTGCCCGGAGCAGAGATAACTTGTAAGAACTGTGACTGTAAGAACTGCAACTTGCTGCTAAAGAACTTTGAACCAGTAAAGCACCCGGTAAGCTCACAAGTGCCTGAGACTGTTCTTTGCAGCGTTGCAGCCAAGTCTCTACCTGCGGAGCCGCCTGTTACTTCAAACCATCGACTGGAGAAGCTGCAGTATCAAAGTAAGTGCGGTATACAGAGCACCACCTTTCCCCAGGCCCCTCCAGTACACCTGCCCTGGGGACACACAGGGCTTACCATCTACGCTGCCCTAGGTCACCGTCCCCAGCAGGAATACGGCAGTGGTGGTCCCACTGACCACATACCCCGGATGGCGTCATGATAACCTCCCTGTAAATAACCCCTTTTCAACTGAAACCCAGGCCACGGGACCGGGTCACGACCACCATGATCCCAGAGAGAGACAGCATCGGCCCAGCCCTGAGTACCCCACGGCCTGGGGGCGCCTGAGTTTTATCTTTCCATCTTCTTGCAATTAGTTGTTTAGTAATTAGACAACTAGGTATAATGATTGCTCTGTTGGGAAAACTCAGAGAGTCCAAATGTAAGGATAGCAATGCCGAGTGAGGAGAGATTATATTCTTCAGACGGGTAATCTGGGTGAGCAGCTCCGGAACATCTGTCCAGAGTTTACTTATTTTTGGGCACTCCCATACAATGTGAAGCAACCTACCTTTCCAGCAAAGGGGAGAATGCTTCACTGTCCATTTTGTTAAGTCTAGACAGAGTATAATACTGTCTAGTTAACATTTTGTAATAAGATTTATTTAGGCTTATTCATTTAAGCCATTCAGAAGACAAGACAGAAGAAGAATCAACGCTTTCAAAATGTGGAGCTGGAGAAGGAGGTTATCAATACCGTGGATAGCAAATAGAACAAACACATCAACTGTGGAACAAATGAAGCCAAACATGTCACTAGAAGGAAAGATCACCAAGCTAAGACTTGTCTACATGTGGCGCCCCCACAACCAGGGTGGCCACATGAGGAACTGCAGCCAGGCAGGTAGGAGACAGTTTGTGTAGCAAACACCTCCACAGCACACACACCCACTAGAGCACGACACCCAACCCGGAGCCCGGGACTCTAGGCGGGCAGGAGGTGGTGGGGTTTAGAGGAAAGTGGGTGGGAAGGTAGGTCAGGTGACAGACCAGGAACAAACGGAGAACAGTAGGCGGAGGCAGTTAGTAGGCCAGAGTGAGCCTAGAGGTAAAGACAAGAACAGCAGACAGAAAGACACTTCCCGGAGGGATAGGGCTCCCTGGAGGCGCAGACTCCACAGAGAAGCAGATCCATGGAGAAAAGCCCGTCCATAGCCTGCAGCCCAAAGAAAAGTAAGGACAGAGACTGGACTGGTGACACCGGGGTCCGAGGAGTACGGCAGCGTTGACCGACTACAGGCGGGATTGAATTCCCTTGTTGTAACCGGATAGTCACACGGTTGGAAAGAGCCGGTGATCCCTTGCAAAACAGGGACACTTAAGCTAGGCTGGAACCAGAGTGTCAGCTCTGAGGGGGACTGCAGCTACACGCCGGCTCCCCAGACAAACCGACGGGGAACACTGGTTCCACATCAGGGTTCCTACTACACGGGTTGGAGGCTCAGCAACACTATAGGCCCCAGCTTGCTGCCCATACACATAGGGGGAAGCCAAAAAAGGGGCCGAGTTGCCGTCATACAATCCACAAGGAAGAGCAGAGGAGGAACAAGCCTTAAAAGGTTAAAGAAAGAGTGAAGGGTCTCAAGAAGATAACCTGGCTGCAGAGGGTTCAGAGTGTCTGGAGTTACCTGTGTAAAGTGACTGTGTGAACTGTACTGTTTGAACTGAAGAACGTGTCAGTAAAACCCGGTGAACCCTGCTTCAGTCTTCCGTGTATTATTCCTGGTATACAGAACTGCATTGCATCTTTACACCCTGTCAGGAGAAGCCCAACCCGTGGCAGGCTCATCCACCTTGCTGCAGCATGCATCCATCCTCCTGACAGAAGTACACTGCAGCAGTGGTCACCTCACTGACCACAACCCGTGGGTGGCGTCACAACAAACTCCCCTGTAATTACCCCTTTTACTTGTGGGGCTTGGGACACGGTCCGGACCAAGACTGCCGTGATATCCCCAGCAGTACCCCGGTCCGGTACCGAATACCCCGTCCCAGTGGGCCACACATACACATCATACGAAGAAAGAAATCACTGGAGAAGGACATAATGGTCGGAAGAAAGAAGGAACAACATGAAGAGAAATACCAGCAACTCGATGACTTGATACTATCAAGATAATGGCAGAAAAGACCCTGGTGGACCTATCTAGGCTTGGAAAAGACCTGGTGGACCTATCCAGGTCTGGAGAGGACCCTGGTAGACCTATCTTGGCTTGTGGAAGACCGTGGTAGACCTATCTAGCTTGAAGAAGGCCCGGTGAAATTATCTAGGCTTGAAGTAAACACTGGTGGACTTATCTAGGCTTCGAGAAGACCCTAGTGGAACCATCTAGGCTTGGAGAAGACCCTGGTGAATCTATCTAGGCTTGGAGAAGACCCTCGTGGACCTATCTAGGCTTGGAGAAGACACTGGCGGACCTATCAAGGCTTGGAGAAGACTCTGGTGGATGTATCTAGGCTTGGAGAAGACCTTGGTGGATCTATCTTGGCTTGGGTAGACCCTGGTAGACCTGTCCTGGCTTGGAGAAGGCTCTGGTGAACCTATCTAGGCTTGGAGAAGCACGGTGGCTCAAGTGGTTAGCACTGTAGCCTTTGCAGCACTGGTGTCTTGAAGTTCTGGGTTCAATTCCCACCAAGGACACTAAGGACAACATCTGCAAGGAGTTTGTATGTTCTCCCCGTGTTTGCGTGGGTTTCCTCCGGGCACTCCGGTTTCCTCCCACATTGTAAAGACATACTGATAGGCTGTTCAGATTGTGAGCTCCAAGAGAGACAGCATTACTCTTGTATGTAAAGTGCTATGGAATTAATAGCGCTATATAAATGAATACAATTATTATTATTATTATTGAGAGAGATAAGGCACCTGGTGAACTATCTAGGCTTGGGAAGACCTGGTGGACCTATCTAGGCTTGGAGAAGACCCTGGTGGACCTATCTAATCTTGCAGAAGTCCCTGGTGAACCTATCTATTGTCAGAGAAGTCTCTGGTGGACCTATCTAAGCTGCACAAGATCAATCTTGAGATGGAGGGTTCTTTTATCAAGTCATCATGGCTGAAGGCTGGTTATTATTGATTAGATGGTGGCCTGATTCTAACGCATCGGGTAGTCTAGAATATGTATGTAGTTTATTTATGAAGATTTAACATCAATGCAAGGAATACACAATATGTATCTATCACCTACCTATGTGTCTATCGCCTATGTATTTTTTGGATATTTTATCTTTATAAACTAAGGTTCTTGGTACACATATTGGCCAATATCTGTTTGCCCATCAACCAGCTTTAAGGTGATTTTAGATCTGATGGGTCCCTATCCTACCTTGTCACTCTTTCCTTGGGCTCAGCTAAGCCTCCATTTTTACTATTTCTCAGTTGGAGGACTCACTTAAATCAAAGACCCCTGGGGTCAATGAGGATGAAAACTAAAGCTTTGAAGCCAGCAACTAAAACAATTATCTAGAAAGAAAAAAAAAAGCTAAACAACATTCAAGGCATAGTGTGAACTGGTGCAAGCTGCAATACTGAACAATACACAGAATACATTCACAGCACCACACAGTCACTGCCAATCAAATGTGAATATGTACATACAGATAGAATTAAAAACACCTATGCATTTGAGAAAAAATAAAAAAAACTTAAATTTTTTCAAAAAAACTCAATTTTTGGATTTTTGGAAACATCTTATCTTTAAAAAATAAAAGTTCATAGTACACATATTGGCCAATACTGTTTGCCCATCAACCAGCGTCAAGGTGACCTTAGATCTGATGGGTCCTATCTATCATTTCCATCATCCATCCATCCATCTATCTATCTATCTATCTATCTTCATCTCATCTCCATCATCATCATCCATCCATCCATCCATCCATCCATCCATCTCATCTATCTAAATCTGTTCACTCATCTATTAAATCTTATTTTATTTCAGTCATTCTTTCCCAAATATCAATCTAATCTCATCCTTATGACTCATTCCGTCCATCTGCAACAATCTCGTTCGGCCAGCATTAGGTCACCTTACTATCCTATCTTTTTTTTACTATCTTATCTATACATTATCTATCTATCTATCTATCTATTGGCCGTTTTACACACACCAACTTCTGTGACCAACTTCTGAACAGATCTCTGGTTGCAGTGAAATCATGGACACATTTTTCCATTTTGTTGCTGTCTACAAATGGAGCAATGTGTCCATGATTTCACTGCAACCAGAGATCTGTTCAGAAGTTGGTCACAGAAGTTGGTGTGTGTAAAGCGGCCCTATCTATCTATCTATCTATCTATCTATCTATCTATCTAGTCAATATTACAAAAAATCATAGGCAGCACTCCCACTTCTTTCAGATAGATAAGACCTTTATCTATCCATCTTAACGACGAATAAATCATACAGGTACATTAGGGCAGAGATCCTATCCACAAGGGCTCACAGTCTATAGGGGATGGGTGGGAGACAGTAGGAGGGGGAAAGGTGAGATGGTGCAGTGGATTAGGTCTCAGTGTGGGTTATAGGCTTGAAGGACGAGGTAGGTCTTCAGGTTTTTCTTGAAGGTTCCCAGGGTACGGGAGTGTCTGATGTGGTGTGGAAGAGAGTTCCAGAGTATGGCGGAAGCACGAGAGAAGTCTTGTATGCGGTTGTGGGAGGTGGAGATGCGGGGGGAGAAGAGAAGGATTTCTTGAGAGGAGCGCAGATTGCATGAGGATAGGTATCGGGAGACCAAGTCAGAGATGTATGGAGGGGGTCAGGTTGGGGATGGCCTTGTTAGGGTTTTGAACTGAGATCTCTGGGAAGTAGGGAGCCAGTGAAGGGCTTGGCAGAGGGGGGAGACGGGGCAGTAACGGGGCGACAGGTGGATGAGTCGGGCAGCGGAATTGAGGATGGTTTGGAGGGGTGCAAGGGAGCAAGCGGGGAGGCCGGTGAACAGGAGGTTGCAGTAGTCGAGGCGGGAGATAATGAGGGCGTGGACAAGCGTTTTGGCAGTGTCATGGTCAAGGAAGGAGCGGATCCGTGAGATGTTTTTAAGCTGGAGGTGGCAGGAGGTGGCGAGGGCCTGGATGTGTGGCTTGAAGAAGAGGGCAGAGTCGACGATTACACCGAGGCACTTGGCATGGGGGACGGGTAAGAGTGTGCAGTCATTGACAGTGATGGTTAGGTCGGGTAGGGGAGAAGAGCGACTTCGGGGGAAGACAATGAACTCGGTTTTATCCATGTTGAGTTTGAGGTGGAAACGAGTAGAGAAGAAGGATGAGATGGCGGACAGACAGTGTGGGATTTTGGATAGCAGGGAGGTGTTGTCAGGGCTGGAGAGGTAGAGCTGGGTGTCGTCGGTGTAGAGGTGGTATTGGAGGTGATGGGACTCGATGAGTTGGCCTAGGCCGAGGGTGTAGATGGAGAGGAATAAGGGTCCCAGGACTGAGCCTTGGGGAACTCCAAAAGATAGGGTAGGGTGAGGAGAAGGTGTGGGAGTAGGTGACGCTGAAGGTCCGGCTGTTAGGTACAAGGAGATCCAGGAGAGGGTTAGGTCAGTGATGCCAATGGATTCTAGAATTTGAAGCAGGAGGGAGTGGTCGACTGTGTCGAAAGGCAGCAGAGAGGTCGAGGAGGAGAAGGATGGAGTAGTGTCGCTTGCTGTTGGTGGTCAGTAGGTCGTTGGTGACTTTGGTTAGGGCTGTTTCGGTGGAGTGGTGGGCTCGGAAACCGGATTGCAGGTGGTCAAAGAGGGAGCATGAGGAGAGATGGGAGGACAGTTCGGAGTAGACATGTTGCTCAAACAATTTTGAGGCGAAGGGGAGGAGAGATATGGGACGATAGTTGGAGACTGTTGCGGGTTCGAGGGAGGGTTTTTTGAGGAGGGGTGTGATGAGGGCGTGTTTGAAGGATGAGGGGAAAACGCCGGTGGTAAGTGATATGTTGAAGAGATGGGTTAGGGCGGGGATAAGGACAGTGGTGAGGTTAGGGATGAGATGGGAGGGGAGAGGGTCGAGGGCACAAGTGGTGAGGTGGGATCGTGCTAGAAGGGAGGAGAAGCGCACTTCAGTCATGGAGGGGAAGTTACTTTTGGTCGAGGGGGGTTGGGTGATAGAGAGGGAGGGCCGAGGGGAATGGGAATCAAATCTTTCTCTGATTTTGTCGATCTTCTGTTTAAAGAAGCTGGCAAAGTCGTCAGCGGAGATAAGGGGAGAGGGGGGGGGGGGGGGGCGGGGGGGACGGAGTAGGGTGTCAAAGGTTATGAAAAGTTAGAGGGAGCTAATCAGAGAAGAGAAGAAAGCTTGCTTTGTGGTGGTCAGTGCTGTCTTGAAGTCGATGAGGGACTGTTTGTACAAGGCGAGGGGGGTTGCGGAGTTGGATTTCTTCCATCTCCGTTCAGCTACCCTGGACGTCCGTCGAAGTTTTTTGGTGCTGGCGGTGAGCCAGGGTTGTCTGTGTGCACTGGTTTTGTTGTATGAGAGAGGGGCGGCCTGGTCGAGGGCTGTTTCGAGATTGGTGTTATAGAGGGTGACGGTAGCGGCAGCGTCATGAGAGGAGGCTAAGTCAGAGGTAGGAGGCGAGTGAGTGGAAGTTAATGAGCTTGAGGTTTCTTCGGGGGTGAGGGAGTTTCCGGAGAGGGGGGAGCGTGGCAGGGGGGGAGAGGGCGGAGAAGGTCAGCAGGTTGTGGTCGGATAGAAAGGGGGTTGAGTTTGCGAGGTCGGTGAGGGAACAGAGGCGGGTGAAGACGAGGTCTAGTGTGTGACCGTTATTGTGTGTGGCTGGGGAGGACCATTGGGAGAGGCCGGAGGAGGAGGTTAGAGAGAGTAGTCAGCGTGGGGTTTATCAATGGGGATGTTGAAGTCGCCCATGATGATGGTGGGGATGTCGGAGGAGAGGAGGTGGAGGAGCCAGGTTGTGAAGTGGTCGAAGAAGGTGGACAAGGATCCTGGAGGGCGGTAGATTACAGTCAGTTGGAGGCTGCAGGGGGAGAAGATACGCACAGAGTGCGCCTTGAAGGAGGGGAGGGAGGCAGAGGGGGGTGGTGTAATTGGGGTGAAGGAGCAGCTGTTGGCCAGGAGTAGGCCAACACCTACGCCGCGGGAGTTACTGGGGCGAGGGGTGTGGGAGAGGGTGAGTCCGCCATAGGAGAGGGTGGCGGGGAAGGTTGTGTCGGCGGTGGTGAGCCATGCTTCGGTAATGCCAAGAAAAGAGAGTTTTTTGGTGATGAAGAGGTCGTGGATGAAGGTGGGTTTATTGCATACTGAGCGGGCTTTCTAGAGTGCGCCAGAAAGAGGGATTGGGGGAGGGGCGGCTTGGGGGATGGGTGTAAGGTTGCAGGGTTGCGGATGTTAAAGGTGGGGAGTGGGCATGGGCTAGGGGTGATTGTGGGGATGTGTTGGGGGGGGGGGGACCGGGATTAGGGGGATGTCGCCAGCAAGGAGGAGGAGGAGGGAGAGGGTCAGGAGGTGGGGGCATGAGAGCTTGCGTGGCGGGCGGGCATGTTTGGAGATAAAGGCTTGGGTGTGGAGGAAGAGTTCAGAGGAGTGGGTGAGATGGCTAGGTAGGATGGAGGGGGAGAGTGTTATTGTGTTGTCGGGAGGAGGGACAGAGGGGGGTTGTGGGAAGTGGAGTAGGATAGGACTGAGTGTAAAGAGAAGGGAAAACATTGCATAGGGGTATAAGATTCAGTGGGAGTGAGAGGTGGAGTAGGGGGGGTGAGGTGCAGATGGGGAGTGGTGGCGGGGAGCAACAGCAGCTGAGAGGAGGAGGTTCAGCCGGGGTTGGGATGGAGGCAGGGGACAGGAGGACAGTAGCAGCAGGAGGGGTGAGATAGAGGCAGGGGTCTGGAGCGACAGGGGACAGGTGCAGCAGGAAGGGTGTGCAAAGCAGATGAGTACCAATCAAGTCCAGGCAATCGCAAAGCAAATGGAGGCGTACGGAGTCCTGCAGGTGAAGCAGGGTGATGCGGTGCAGTCAGAGAACAGATGTAGGTACAATAGTGGGGATGAGATGCAGCCAGGGATGAGATGCAGCCGTCTCATCCCTGGCTGCATCTCATCCCCACTATTGTACCTACATCTGTTCTCTGACTGCACCGCATCACCCTGCTTCACCTGCTGGACTCTGTACTCCTCCATTTGCTTTGCGATTGCCTGGACTTGATTGGCACTCATCCGCTTTGCATGCCCTTCCTGCTGCACCTGTCCCCTGTCGCTCCAGACCCCTGCCTCTATCTCACCCCTCCTGCTGCTACTGTCCTCCTGTCCCCTGCCTCCATCCAAACCCTGGCTGCACTTCCTCCTCTCAGCTGCTGTTGCCCCCTGCCACCACCACTCCCCATCTGCACCTCACCCCCCTACTCCACCTCTCACGCCCACTGAATCTTATACCCCTATGCAATGTTTTCCCTTCTCTTCACACTCACTCCTATCCTACTCCACTTCCTACAACCCCCCTCTGTCCCTCCTCCTGACAAGACAATAACACTCTCCCCATCCATCCTACCTAGCCATCTCACCCACTTCTCTGAACTCTTCCTCCACACCCAAGCCTTTATCTCCAAACATGCCCGTCCGCCACGCAAGCTCTCATGCCCCCACCTCCTGACCCTCTCCCTCCTCCTCCTCCTTGCTGGCGACATCTCCCCTAATCCCGATTTCCCCAACACATCCCCACAATCACCCCTAGCCCACACCTACTCCCTACCTTTAACATCTGCAACCCCTGCAACCTTACACCCATCCCCCAAGCCGCCCCTCCCCCAATCCCCCTTTCTGGCGCGCTCTGAATGCCTGCTCAGTGTGCAATAAACTCACCTTCATCCACGACCTCTTCATCACCAAAAAACTCTCTTTCCTTGGCATCACCGAAACATGGCTCACCCCCTCCGAACACAACCTCCCCCGCCGCCCTCTCCTATGGCGGACTCACCCTCTCCCACACCCCCCGCCCCAGCAACTCCAGCGGCAGAGGTGTTGGCCTACTCCTGGCCAACAGCTGCCCCTTCACCCCAATTACACCACCCACCTCTGCCTCCCTCCCTCCTTCGAGGCACACTCCGTGCGTATCTTCTCTCCCTGCAACCTCTAACTGGCTGTCGTCTACAGCCCTCCAGGATCCTTGTCCACCTTCTTCGACCACTTCACAACCTGGCTCCTCCACCTCCTCTCCTCCGACATTCCCACCATCATCATGGGCGACTTCAACATACCCATTGATAAACCCCAGGCTGCTGCCTCAAGACTCCTCTCTGCTAACCTCCTCCTTAAGCCTCTCCCAATGGTCCTCCTCAGCCACACACAATAACGGTCACACACTAGACCTCGTCTTCACCCGCCTCTGTTCCCTCATCGACCTCGCAAACTCAGCCCCCCTCCTACCTGACCACAACCTGCTGACCTCCGCCCTCTCCCCCCCCTCACCCCCGAAGAAACCTCAAGCTCATTAATTTCCACTCACTCACTGAGTCCCTCCTCCCTCTCTCTGACTTAGCCTCTTCTCATGACGCTGACGCTGCTGCCACCTCTATAACACCACTCTCGCCACAGCCCTCGACCAGGCCGCCCCTCTCTCATACAACAAAACCCGTGCACACAGACAATCCTGGCTCACCGCCATCTCCAAAAAACTTCGACGGATGTCCAGGATAGCTGAACGGAGATGGAAGAAATCCAACTCCTCAACGCACCTCGCCTTGTACAAACAGTCCCTCATCGACTTCAAGACAGCACTGACCACTGCAAAACAAGCTTTCTTCTCGTCTCTCATTAGCTCCCCCTCCCACAATCCCAAGCAACTTTTCATAACCTATAGCGCCCTACTCCGTTTCCCCGCACCCCCTCCCTCTCCCCTCATCTCCGCCGATGACTTTGCCAGCTTCTTTAAACAGAAGATCGCAAAATCAGAGAAAGCTTCGATTCCCAATCCCCTCGGCCCTCCCTCTCTATCACCCAACCCCCCTTGACCAAAAGTAACTTCCCCTCCATGACTGAAGTGCGCCTCTCCTCCCTTCTAGCACGATCCCACCTCACCACTTGTGCCCTCGACCCTCTCCCCTCCCATCTCATCCCTAACCTCACCATTGTCCTTATCCTCGCCCTAACCCATCTCTTCAACATTTCACTTACCACTGGCGTCTTCCCCTCCTCCTTCAAACACGCCCTCATCACACCCCTCCTCAAAAAACCCTCCCTCGACCCTGCAACAGTCTCCAACTATCGTTCCTTATCTCTCCTCCCCTTTGCCTCAAAATTGCTTGAGCAACATGTCTACTCCGAACTATCCTCCCATCTCTCCTCGTGCTCCCTCTTTGACCACCTGCAATCCGGTTTCCGAGCCCACCACTCCACCAAAACAGCCCTAACCAAAGTCACCAACGACCTACTGACCACCAAGAGCAAGCGACACTACTCCATCCTTCTCCTCCTCGACCTCTCTGCTGCCTTCGACACAGTCGACCACTCCCTCCAGCTTCAAATTCTAGAATCCCTTGGCATCACTGACCTAGCCCTCTCCTGGATCTCCTCGTACCTAACAGACCGGACCTTCAACGTCACCCACTCCCAGACCTCCTCCTCACCCTACCCCCTATCTTTTGGAGTTCCCCAAGGCTCAGTCCTGGGACCCTTACTCTTCTCCATCTACACCCTCGGCCTAGGCCAACTCATCGAGTCCCATGGCCTCCAATACCAGCTCTACGCCGACGACAACCAGCTCTACCCCTCCCGGCCCTGACAACACCTCCCTGCTATCCAAAATCCCACACTGTCTGTCCGCCATCTCATCCTTCTTCTTCGCTCGTTTCCTCAAACTCAACATGAATAAAACCGAGTTCATTGTCTTCCCCCCAAGTCGCTCTTCCCCCCTGCCCGACCTAACCATCACTGTCAATGACTGCACACTCTCACCCGTCCCCCACGCCAAGTGCCTCGGTGAAATCGTCGACTCTGCTGTCTCTCTCAAGCCACACATCCAGGTCCTCACCACCTCCTGCCACCTCCAGCTTAAAAACATCTCACGGATCAGCTCCTTCCTTGACCATGACACTGCCAAAACGCTTGTCCACGCCCTCATTATCTCCCGCCTCGACTACTGCAATCTCCTGTTCACCGGCCTCCCCGCTTCCTCCCTTTCACCCCTCTGAACCATCCTCAATTCCGCTGCCCGACTCATCCACCTGTCACCCATTACTCCCCTGTCTTCCCCTCCATTGGCTCCCTAATTCCCAGAGATCTCAGTTCAAAACCCTGACATACAAGGCCATGCACAACCTGTCCCCTCCATACATCTCCGACTTGGTCTCTCGATACCACCCCTCACGCAATCTGCACTCCTCTCAAGAACTCCTTCTCTTCTCCCCCCCGCATCTCCACCTCCCAGAACCACATACAAGACTTCTACTGTGCATCCGCCATACTCTGGAACTCTCTTCCACACCACATCAGACACTCCCCTACCCTGGGAACCTTCAAGAAAAACCTGAAGACCCACCTCTTCCTTCAAGCCTATAGCCCACACTGAGACCTAATCTGCTGCACCATATCACCTCTCCCCCTCCCACCCATCCCCTATAGACTGTGAGCCCTTGTGGACAGGATCTCTGTCCTAATGTACCTGTATGATTTATTCGTCGTTCTTTATGTTCTCGTCCTTGTTCTGCGCTTACACATGTAAAGCGCCATGGAACCAATGGCGCTATATAAATAAATAATAATCATTATCAGCAGGGTATGTACGGAGCTCAGCTCCAATCCTCTTCCTGAATCCAGTTGGTCACACACTTCATTTGTTTTTTTACTTCTGCATTAATGATGTTCGTATCATGCATGATAATGGGGCAGATGAAGATGACGATGATGTTCGTATCATGCATGATAATGGAGCAGATGATGATGATGACATGTCCACTCTATACGGTTTCATTGGTAATCAGCGGGGTGGGTCAGGAGCTCAGCTCCAGTTCTCTTCCTCCATCCAGTTGGTCACATACCCCTTTTTTTTTTTTTTTTTTTTTTTTAACTTCTGCATAAATGATGTTGATATCATGCATAGGACTGTAAGAAAAGAAATATACAGATTTGAGGATCAGCTCCTGACATATATACTGTATGCTTGGGGGGTTAATCTAATGATAAGTACAGATGAGCTTATACATTTTTGGTTACCCCGGGTCCACTAGCCACATGCTCATCAGATGGTGGCCCTGCAATCTGCATCATGCTGCTGAAGTCCTCAGCCATTCTTCTGATTTTTGGGCCCGGTGTGATATCGTCATTGGCGGTCACCCATGAGACACACCAGTCCTATTAATCAGAGGAGGTGTCAGAGGCCGACAGGAGTGGGCAGTTTACAGGGCTCTTGTCTGATGGCTATGGACCAATGACATCATGGCTAGCCCAGGTTCCTGTGAATTGATTTGCTCCTCTGTATTGATAATGTTGACAGTGATTATGTATGTTACTGGGTATATGAATGTCCCTATATGTTATACTTACATCATTGTTAATCAGAACGGTGGCTGGGCCCTCCCGGCCTCCACCTCACTCCAGTTTATGGATCTGAAGAACGGATCCTGTCGAATCCTCAGTGCTGTGACATACCGCTGAAATTGATGGTTGCAGAGAAGCTGTAAAATGAATTAAACCATTGGTCATTATCTTATACATTAGTAATAGGTTATTATACAACATCTATGGACTGTCCACATCTTATCTTCTATCTCTACGTGTAATCCACCATCTTCTTCATCTGATCCTACTCACCGCGTGTATTAAGTTGATGGCCTCAGGGCAGCTCCCAAGTGGAAAATATGGCTCTTCGAACTTTAGAGCCTCGTGGTATTCTTCCATTGTGCCAAAACAATAGAATGGCATTCTGCCCGTAAGCATCAGGAACAGGATGACACCCAATGAAAACCAATCGGCCTGTTTGCTGTAGCCGTCACCATTCATCATCTGTGGGAAGAGAAAACATGGGATGAGCTGATTATACCGGGGAGGAGATTTATACACAGAGGCTATTAGGACCGGTCTATGATTAGATATGAGCAGGACTCATAGGGATCAGAATAATACTTGGTCCTACTATCGGCATCAATCACACAGGGATGTTCCTCACCTCGGGAGCAATGTAGCCTTGGGTGCCACCAAAATCCTGCAGGATTTGCCCCTCTGACACATCCATGACTGATATTCCAAAGTCTGCGATCTTGATGTGTCCGTTCTTATCGATGAGGATATTCTCCGGCTTCAGGTCACTGTAGAGAGAAGAGCAGACACGGATTGTGAGAATAACCATTGACAATGACTTTCTAAAGTAGAAAACAGAGCTGGAAGTGACAGATTTAGGAAGATGAACTCATTACCGATGTATCACGCCGTTGTCATGCAGGAACTGAATCCGCAGACCATCTCTGCCGCGAACCGCCTGTGGAGTAGAAAGTACAGAATGAATTGGTGGTTACATACACAATCATACAGAGACATGAGGATCACACGGGGCCTATTTATGACCTCGTCTTCTCCTGTTGATGCTCATTGCTCTAGAGCTACAATTTATTAGGATTCGACTATTGGAAATGTACCTTATTGTTTCTATGTCATACGGCATCCACTTCATAAGGTGGTGACCCAGGTCTCCTCCATTCATATATTCCGTGGCGATTATATGTTCTTGGGTTGTTTCCATGTATCCTCGCAGGCCCAGGATGAAGCGGCCGCCAGGCTCAGCGGCCATACTGAGGACCTGGAGTTCAGTGTTGATGGATGTTTCATTACAAGAAGTTTTGTCTATGACTTTGACTGCCAACCATTCTTCATTGTCTGGGGGAGATGCCAAGTAGATCTGGAGAAAGATCACAAGAGATCAGATTAAATGTTGTCATCTATTATAAGGATCGGTCTAATTCAGAGGTTGGTCATTTAATTTTCCCAAGGGGCCACAAGAGACTGGCTGTTATGGAGGACCTCTAAGGAAATGGGGGGATCTGTTAATTTAGATGGTGAGACCTTAGAAGGTGCACCACCTCTCTGGGCAGCCTCACTATTCCCCATTCAAGTAATGACCAATAATTTTAAATAAATTCCCCATTATCTCCGATGCAGCGTATTCTCTGGACACCGTGAGGACTAAGGTTCCAGCAGGTGTCGTCTAGTTTTGTCATCGTACCTGCATTGCTGAGGCTCAAATGCACAAGCCGACAGGTGGAGCAGGCAACTGACAACTCCCTATACCAAAATTGTATTCACCAGTACCTGCGTCCTGAGGATGAGACACCGGGTGAGGAAGGCGGGGGGGGGGGGGGGGGCTGCCGTGTGATGTGGTCCAACACTATCTCCAGCACTTTACCTGTCTTGTTCTATGGACAAGACAGGAACAGACTAAGGGCTAGATGTGCCAATCTCCAAAAATTCTCCACCAGTAAATAACTAAAGCCCCTATTCAAGCAACGTACAAGTGCATCGCAATGAATTTCATCAAAAAGTTCATTTATTTCAGTAATTCAATACATAAAATGAAACACACATATTATATAGAGTCATTACACACAGAGGGATCTATTTCATGTGTTTATTTCTGTTAATGTTGATGATTAATGAAAACCCAAAGGTCATTATTATCTCAAAACATTAAAGTAGGGAGGATAAAGGGTCTGAGAGATAAAATGTGACCTAAATAGGTATCAGAGGCTTCACCTTGTGTGGTTGTGAGAGTCACAACCACTATAAAAGCAGATCACGGCTGCTGCAGTCCCCAGCGTGGTGCATATAGAGTAGGAGGATGAAGAGTTAAACACCGCGCTGCCATATTCCACCGAGACATCAAAGGGTGAATATAATATTGATTTATTAGTCAACGCTTCAGGCTCCCTGCCAAATCAATATCATACTGCATGTTTCAAGGTTTCAGGGAGCCCTGAAATGCGTTGACTAATAAATCTATATTATATGCACCTTTGAAGTCTTGTGGAATACAGCAGCACTGTTTTTAACCTTTTATCCTCCCTACTTTAATTTTCTGAGATAATGACCTTTGCGTTTTCCTTGGCTGTAAGTCATAATCATCAACATTAACAGAAATAAACACATGAAATAGATCCCTCTGTGTGTAATGACTCTATATAATATATGCTTTTCACTTTTTGTATTGAATTACTGAAATAAATGAACTTTTTGATGATCTTCTAATTCATTGAGTTGCTCTTGTGTAGAACCTAAACCGAGTGTTCCAAAAAAGGGCAAAAAGCATAAAATTAGAATATATCCAATAATAAAAAGGAAGAGGTGAGGGTGCTCAATATTATCAATAAAGTGACCCATATCTCATGTCTCAGGGTTTAGGCTTTATCTGCAGGTTGTTCTGTAATTGATGCTCTCTCCCTGGTTATCTTTGGTCATATATATGATCTAGATCCACAATGGAATAGATCTAAATATTTGTGCATTATGCACTTGTATGGACATTCGTTTATAGGGATATACACCATATGGATTTTTTTGATCCCCTGTTGATTGATTTCCATCTGTTTCCCAACCACTTTTATTTTCATTGTAATTATTCACCAATAAAGTTGATATATTTTCCTTTATTGTTAGTATTGATCGCCCTCATTTTCTTCTTCCTATTGGGCATATTTAATATTTATACTGTTGTCCATTTTGGAATACTCAGTTTAGGATTTTTATTTTAAATGGCCGGACATTGCCCGCGAGCCGCATTGTCACTAAATTATCCCAATTATCATCACATATGAATGCCCTGTAATGTATATCTATTTTTCCTGTGTATCTGGTGCTGCATACATTGGGGAGCACAGAAGGGGACAAATTCACACTCACCTTTCCAAAGGCTCCCTGTCCCAGCTCACAATGGTATGTAAGGGTGGAAAAGTCAACGGAATCCCCTGTGTCGACCAGTTCTTGCTCAGGATCGATCTCTCCAAGGTCTTCTTCTGGGATTACTTCATGGCTCGGTTCTTCTCTCCACTTCCATCTGTGGAGAGGATGATGGAATTTGATGATTTCTACCAGTTCTTGCTCGGGATCGATCTCTCCAAGGTCTTCTTCTGGGATTTCTTCATTGCTCTGTTGTTTCTCTCCACTTCCAGCTGTGGAGAGGATGATGGAATTTGATGTTCCTACCAGTTCTTGCTCGGGATCGATCTCTCCAAGGTCTTCTTCTGGGATTGATTCATTATCTGGTTGCTTCTCTCCACTTCCATCTGTGGAGAGGATGATGGAATTTGATGTTCCTACCAGTTCTTGCTCGGGATCGATCTCTCCAAGTTCTTCTTCTGGGATTGATTCATTGCTCGTTGCTTCTCTCCACTTCCATCTGTGGAGAGGATGATGGAATTTGATGTTCCTACCAGTTCTTGCTCGGGATCGATCTCTCCAAGGTCTTCTTCTGGGATTTCTTCATTATCTGGTTCCTTCTCTCCACTTCCATCTGTGGAGAGGATGATGGAATTTGATGTTCCTACCAGTTCTTGCTCGGGATCGATCTCTCCAAGGTCTTCTTCTGGGATTGATTCATTATCTGGTTCCTTCTCTCCACTTCCATCTGTGGAGAGGATGATGGAATTTGTGTTCCTACCAGTTCTTGCTCGGGATCGATCTCTCCAAGGTTCTTCTTCTGGGATTGATTCATTGCTCGGTTGCTTCTCTCCACTTCCATCTGTGGAGAGGATGATGGAATTTGATGTTTCCTACCAGTTCTTGCTCGGGATCGATCTCTCCAAGTCTTCTTCTGGGATTGATTCATTGCTCTGGTTGCTTCTCTCCACTTCCATCTGTGGAGAGGATGATGGAATTTGATGTTCCTACCAGTTCTTGCTCGGGATCGATCTCTCCAAGGTCTTCTTCTGGGATTTCTTCATTGCTCGGTTCCTTCTCTCCACTTCCATCTGTGGAGAGGATGATGGAATTTGTTGTTCCTACCAGTTCTTGCTCGGGATCGATCTCTCCAAGGTCTTCTTCTGGGATTGATTCATTATCTGGTTGCTTCTCTCCACTTCCATCTGTGGAGAGGATGATGGAATTTGATGTTCCTACCAGTTCTTGTGCTCGGGATCGATCTCTCCAAGTTCTTTCTGGGATTGATTCATTGCTCTGGTTGCTTCTCTCCACTTCCATCTGTGGAGAGGATGATGGAATTTGATGTTTCTACCAGTTCTTGCTCGGGATCGATCTCTCCAAGGTCTTCTTCTGGGATTGATTCATTATCTGGTTCCTTCTCTCCACTTCCATCTGTGGAGAGGATGATGGAATTTGATGTTTCCTACCAGTTCTTGCTGGGATCGATCTCTCCAAGGTCTTCTTCTGGGATTGATTCATTATCTGGTTGCCTTCTCTCCACTTCCATCTGTGGAGAGGATGATGGAATTTGATGTTCCTACCAGTTCTTGGATCGGATCGATTCTCCAAGGTCTTCTTCTGGGATTGATTCATTATCTGGTTGCTTCTCTCCACTTCCATCTGTGGAGAGGATGATGGAATTTGATGTTCCTACCAGTTCTTGTGGGATCGATATCTCCAAGGTCTTCTTCTGGGATTGATTCATTGCTCTGGTTGCTTCTCTCCACTTCCATCTGTGGAGAGGATGATGGAATTTGATGTTTCTACCACTTCTTGCTCGGGATCGATCATCTCCAAGGTCTTCTTCTGGGATTGATTCATTATCTGGTTGCTTCTCTCCACTTCCATCTGTGGAAGGATGATGGAATTTGATGTTCCTACAAGTTCTTGGCCGGGATCGATATCTCCATGTCTTCTTCTGGGATTTCTTCATTGTCTGGTTGCTTTCTCCACTTCCATCTGTGGAGAGGATGATGGAATTTGATGTTTCTACCAGTTCTTGGATGGGATCGATCTCCAAGGTCTTCTTCTGGGATTGATTCATTGCTCGGGTGCTTCTCTCCACTTCCATCTGTGGAGAGGATGATGGAATTTGATGTTCCTACAAGTTCTTGGTCGGGATCGATATCTCCAGGTCTTCTTCTGGGATTGATTCATTATCTGGTTCCTTCTCTCCACTTCCATCTGTGGAGAGATGATGGAATTTGATGTTTCTACCAGTTCTTGGATGGGATCGATTCTCCAAGGTCGTCTTCTGGGATTGATTCATTATCTGGTTGCTTCTCTCCACTTCCATCTGTGGAGAGGATGATGGAATTTGATGTTTCTACCAGTTCTTGCTCGGATCGATTCTCCAAGGTCTTCTTCTGGGATTTCTTCATTGCTCGGTTGCTTCTCTCCACTTCCATCTTGGAGTAGATTGATGGAATTCGATGTTTTCACCATTTCTTGCACGGGACGATATTTCCAAGGTCTTCTTCTGGAATTACTTCAGTAACCAGGTGCTCTCTCCACTTCCATCTGCTGAGATTACATAAAATGTATTAATACATTTATCTCCAAAACCTAGTTACTTTTTTAACCCTTTCGCAACGTACACATGCATTTACAGTAGTGTTCAAAATAATAGCAGTCCAATATGACTAACCAGATTATTCACTTTTTTGTATAAATTATATTCTTACAAATTTACTAGTTGGTGCAGTAAACCAACTTAGAAAACCAACAGACTCAGCATTCATGATCTGCAGGTTTTTGAGTCTGTGTATTTGAATAATTAATTGAAAGGGGTGTGATAAAATAATAGCAGTGTGGAGTTCAATTAGTGAGGTCAATCATCTGTGAAGAAACAGGTGTGAATCAGGTGGGTGAAGCCAGCACATGTTGTACATGCATTTCTTCTTGAAAGCCTGAGAAATATAGATAATTCAAGATTTTGTTCAAAAGAACAGCGGACTTTGATTAAAAAGTTGATTGAGAGGGTAAAACTTATAGTGCAGCATTGATAGGCTGTCCAGGTAAAATGATCTTCAATGCTTTAAAATGTAAAAAAACAGAGAGATGGGGAAGAAAATGGAAGACTACTATTCAAATGGATCGAAGAATAGCCAGAATGGCAAAGTCTCAGCCAATGATCAGCTCCAGGATGATCAAAGATGTCTCAAGTTACCTGTGAGGTTTGTGACAGAAGAAGCCTGTGTGAAGATCATCTATTAGCAAGAAGTCCCCACAAAGTCCCAGTGTTAATAAAAATACATGTACTGAAGAAAGAACACATCAACTGGCCTAGAGAGAAATGGAGGAACATTTTGTGGACTGATGAAAGTAAACTTGTTCTTTTTGGGTCCAAGGACTACAGACCGTTCATCAGACGACCCCCAAACTCTGAATTCAGCCACAGTCTGCTCTGATGACAGTGAAGCATGGTGGTGAAACATCATGATAAGGGCATGTTTCCCTTACTATGGTGCCGGGCCTATTTACCGCATACCAGGGATCATAGACCAGTTTCCATATATCAAAATACTTGAAGAGGTAATGTTGCCTTATACTGAAGACAAAATTCCCCTTGAAATGGGTGTTTAAACAAGACAATGACCCTAAACATACCAGTAAATGAGCAAAATCTTGGTTCCAGTACAACAAAATAGAGGTTACGGAGTGGCCAGCCCAATCATCGAACTTTAAGTAGATAGAACCAGGGGCAGACCTACCGCATGTGCAGCCGGTTCAATGAACCTGGGCCCTAAAAGGTAGGGGGCCCCCAAAGTCCAGCTGTCCACATGGCTAATTTGCATCATGTAGAGGGGTGCGAGCACAGCAGCGGGTCCACTTCCCTGACTGCAGGGGTGCGCTGCTTCTCTGCACCCCTCGGGGGTCCCCTGAAGTTCACCCTGCGTCTTCCCGGGGGCGGCGACCCGACATGCAGCAGTGTGTGATGAGGTCACACACTGCTGGACTGGTGACTCACAGCCGGAGGAGGAGGCCAGGATGCTGCAGTTGCGGGAGTGGTGAGTCCTGAAGTGTGTTTTGTGTGTGTGTTGGTGTGTTGTGTGCACAATGCATCCTTTCTCCCTCCTGTCCGACTGCTTCTATATTAGCCTGAGCTAACACTTTCGCTTTCACTATCTCCTCCTGATCTGCTGAAGCAGTCGGACAGGAGGGAAAAAGGCTGCTCTGTGCACACTACACTGAACTGGAGGGAAGTAAAAAAGAGTGCTGGGGGATGGAGGGGAGAGGGGAAACACAGGGCCCCTCCCCTGTGAGGGAGAAAGGGGAGAGGAGGCACAGGGCTCCCTCCCCTGTGAGGGAGAGAGGGGAGAGGAGGCACAGGGCCCCCTCCTCCCCTGTGAGGGGGGAGAGGAGACACAGGGGCCCCAGCTGTGAGGGAGAGGGGTACATGAGACACAGGGGCCCCCATGAGGAGGAAAGAAGACAGGTCAAACGGGCCCAGGAGACGAGATACAGACCCCCCTGTGAGGGAGAGGGGGAGAGAAGACAGGTCAGGTTGTGGGGAGAGGAGACACAGGGCCTGTTAGAAAAGGTGGAGAGAGGCACAGCGCCCAGGGGAGAGAGGCACTGCACCCGGGGGGGGGGGGAAGAGGCACAGTACCTGGGTGGGGGGCACAGCAGTGGCTTTGTGTGTGTTATACAGTGGTGCTGTGTGTGTTATACAGTGGTGCTGTGTGTGTGTTATGCAGTGGTGCTGTGTGTGTGTTATGCAGTGGTCCTGTGCAGGGCTGGCGTCAGCACCCGGCGCACCCGGGCAAATGCCGGGGCACTTATGCTGGGGGAGGGCCCCCTCCATTCTTTAAATTTACCGGGGAGTCACTGATCTCAGGGCCCCCTCAGCCTGAGGATGAGGTGGGGGCCCGTCTCATGGGCCCCCTTTTTTAAAAGAAAATTTTTGGGGGAAAAACTCTAAGGGCCCCTGAGGTTGAGGTTTTGGGGGCAGCTCTCAGGGGGCCCCCGAGGGTGAGGTTGGGGGGGGGCGCTTCGGGGGCCCCTGAGGCTGGGTGTGGAGGCCCAAAACTCTCAGGGGCCCTTAAAGGTGATGTGGGGGGAAACCCCTAAAGGGGCCCCCGAGGTGAGGGGTGGGGGGGAGCCTTGGGGCCCTGAGGCTTTTTGGGGGGGGGGGAGTCTCGGGGGGGGGGCCCCCGGTGGGGGTGGGGGGGAGCTCTCAGGGGGGCCCCCGGGCTTTTAGGTGTGGAGGGGAATTTTTTAGGGGGCCCTGAGGCTGAGGGTGGGGGCAAATCTCGGGGGACCCCGAGGCTGA
>JARQOC010001403.1:0-41996 GCA_033576535.1 Allobates femoralis
AGTAAGAATCTCAAGGAAAACATCCGTAGTATTAACAGCTCATTTGCTTTCGCCTCTATGGGTGCCAATATTTCCCCTCCACCTGGACATGGCCCTTACTGTTTCCGCATACATGGACAAATATATCATCATACTGGAACACTACATCCCTCTGATGATCAAGTTCCAGCTTATGCCCAACTGTATATTTTGGATACCGATACTGCGAATGAACAACGTTTAAACTGTCAACAAAATCAAAAATGTCATCCCACTTTGATGAGTATAATTGCTCTTCAATTAGACAATGTGAATCCCTTTGTTGCTGCTTACAAAATGTTACGGGATGTGGAACATGAAGAACATCTTAAAGCTGAAGCTAATGGCACTCTCATGCCAAATATCATCATGGCCCTTAAACAAGATCGGAATCAAGACCCTTGCCGATATAATAATCCAACTGTCAATGAAGTTGCTGTAGTATTTGAAAATGACAATGGAGAGCCACCATTCCATCGTGATATTTTAATACATTCAAAACCGGACCCCAAAAATCCTTTGGCGCCAAGAACACAACATGTCAGCATTCTACACAGTAATTTAGATGCTTTACTCTATCCTTTATTTTTCCCTTACGGAGACCAAGGCTGGCATGATGGACTCAAGCATCAAGGCCAAAGTCCACGCAGGATTACACAACTGCAATATTACTGCTATGTGCTGTCTGTCCGTAATCAGTTTAATCCAATCCTGAATGGTGGCAAACTCACTCAGCAGTACTTAGTGGATGCTTATGTGAAAATTGAGGCTAATCGCCTAAATTATATCCGTCAAAACCAAAAGGATTTGAAAGTAGAGGATTATTGCGTACACCAGGAACATCTCCAGAAAAAATCCATTGAGAAGGGCATCCCCATTGGAAAAACGGTCATTTTTACCATCTTCGTTTGAAGGCAGTCCCAGGAATATGCAGCAGCGGTACCAGGATGCCATGGCTATTGTAACTAAATATGGTCGCCCTGATCAATTCATCACCATGACCTGTAATCCGAAATGGAGTGAGATTACTCAGAATTTGGAACCTTGGCAGCGTGTGGAACACAGACCTGATTTGGTGGCACGTGTTTTCAAAATAAAACTGGAAGCACTCTTCAAAGACATTCACAACGGATTATTTGGGAAAGTTTGCGCTATGGTTCATGTAATTGAATTTCAAAAACGTGGCCTTCCACATGCTCACATTTTAATTATTCTGGACAGCAATTCCAAATTAAGAACTTTAGGAGGACATAGACAATACCGTCTGGGCAGAAATTCCTCATCCTACCGACTACCCTCAGCTCCATAAAATTGTTATGCAACACATGATACATGGTCCCTGTGGAGAACACAACCCCAACTCTCCCTGTATGGATAATGGAAAGTATACGAAAGGTTTCTCAAAAGATTTACAACCATCTACCATCATTGCTAAGGATGCCTATCCTACTTATCGCAGATCCATGGGTCCTTCATTTGAACACCATTCCAAGATGATTAATAATTTGTGGTTAGTGCCATGCAATCCTTTCCTATTATTAAAATACAAGTGCCATATTAATGTCGAAGTTTGTGGTTCCATTCAAAGTGTGAAATATTTATTTAAGTACGTGTATAAAGGACATGATAAAGCCAATCTTGAAATTTGCCAGACGAACATCCAACATGATGAAACACATCAATTCATGAATTCAAGATATGTTAGTGCACCAGAGGCAGCTTGGAGAATCTTTGCTTATCCTATGCATAAGCAATCTCATAGCATAATTCGCCTTGCCGTCCATCTGCCTCATTCTCAACAACTCTATTTTCATGAGGATGACTCCATTCCAAGCATCAAACAAAAGCTTCATACCAATTCTACATTTATGGCCTACTTTAATCTTAATAAGGATGACCAACATGCTCATAAGTATTTTTACCGCGAAATTCCTGAATGGTATGTTTGGCAACAAGGATCTTGGGAAAAAAGAAAACGATCAGGTAGCTCTATTATTGGCAGAATGTATACTGTAAGTCTCAAAGACCAGGAACGCTACTATTTACGGTTGTTGTTATTGCATGTGAAAGGTGCAACCAGTTTTGAGAGTCTTAAAACTGTCAATGGAGTCATACATCTAACCTTCAAAGAAGCAGCATTAGCACTTGGATTACTATTCGATGATAGTGTCTGGAGAAATACCTTACTTGATGTCTGTATTCTTAATATGCCTGCACAGCTTCGCGACCTCTTTGCCTATATTTGTATATTTGGCCCTCCAGCTAATCCTCTTGAGTTGTGGGATGAATTTAAAGAACACTTTGTACAAGACTACTGCCGTGCAACATTGAAGACTGTATAAATTGTGAAGGATATGCTATGACAGATGTCCAAGATGTTCTAAAAGTTCACGGAAAAGTTATACTGATTTGAATTTACCACGCCCAGCTAAGAAACCACAACTGCTCCCGCAGTATAATAAGGATTATGAGCTAAGAACAGCTGCTGAGATGAAAGCTACTCTCAATGAGGAACAACTTTTGGCCTATGATACCATTAATCAGGCTTTAGAAGACAATAATGTAACAGCCAAGTGCTTTTTCCTTTACGGTCCTGGTGGTAGTGGAAAAACCTATCTATATCATCTCCTCCTACATCTTCTAAGGGGACAAGGAAACATTGTATCACCTGCTGCCACTACAGGAATTGCGGCTAATTTACTACAAGGGGGACGAACAATACATTCTCTCTATGGCATTCCAATACCTGTGAATGAAACATCTGTTTCCAGGATTAAAAATGATACCGATGCGGCTAAGCATTTGCATAATACGAAACGTTTTATTATTGATGAGTGCACAATGCTATCTAAACATGCCTTGAATGTCATCGATAGACTTTTACGAGACATCATGACAACGAATGTGGCTAAGAAAGAGAATACACCATTTGAGGAAAAGTTATTGTTCTTGGAGGAGACTTTAGACTTATTGCTCATGGATCAAGAGCAGATATTGTAGACAGCTGTATTAAATATTCACAAACATGGCAACTTTTTGCTCGACTGCCGCTTATCAACAACATGCGCTCCATTGATCCTGAATACAGCAGTCGGTTGCTTCGACTGGGAAATGGACAGCTGTCAAATGAAGATAACCTTGGAGATGATGTCTTTGAAATTCCTCCAGACATGGTGTGCACTGGCTGTTTAATCACTGATGTTTTTGGAGATAAACTTTCTATTGATGTGAATGACACTGAGAGCATAAATATTGCTGCTTCTCATGCTATTTTATGTCCAAAAAATGAAGACGTTGAGAAAGTCAATTCTAACGTCATAGATCGCTTGCCAGGTGACTATAGTGAATATATCAGTGATGATTCCATCGATCCTGATGAAGCTGATGACCTCAACCAATACACAGTGGAATGTTTAAATTCATTAACACCAACTGGAATGCCTTCACATTGGCTAAAACTTAAAGTTGGCACCATTGTCATGTTATTACGAAACATCAACACCAAGAAAGGTCTCTGCAATGGTACTCGGCTGATTGTCACTGTGTTACATGCCAATATCATACAAGCTAAAGTAATTTGTGGCTCAGCAGCAGGAAATGTGGTATTCATTCCACGAATTGATTTGTGTCCATCAGAGACTGGATTACCTTTCAAATTACGACATAGACAATTTCCGATTAAGCCAGCATTTGCAATGACCATTAATAAATCCCAAGGGCAGACCCTCAATCAGAGTTGGGATATATCTACCAGAACCAGCATTTGCCCATGGTCAACTCTATGTTGCATTTTCCAGAGTCAAACAGTGTTGCAATGTCAGGGTCAAAGTGGTCAATACACCACTTCAAGGACAATTACTGCCTGATAGTCCCAAAGTTTTTACACGAAATATTGTGTATAAAAATGTTTTAGTTTACATTTTTTTTTTTTTTAGTTTAGTCATAGATATATTTAGTTTAGTAATAAATATATAAAAAAAGAAAAACAAATTTGTTTAGTCATAGATATATAAGACAAAAAAAAAATTAGTTTAACCATAGATATATATATTTCAAGTACTTACCGTATATACAAAAATTGGGCTGAAAAGTCCCCTTCGGCTTATACACGAGTCATATACTGTCTGAGGTCTGTTTGGTGTGGTGGGGGCTGTGTCCGGGCACAGGAGGAGGCGGGGGGAGGCTGCAGAATGAGCGGCACGTCACGTGGTGCCGCTCATTAATTATGCATGGGGAGCAGCGCATAGTACATTGCTGCTCCCCTGCACAATATAGCCTCCCCGCTGCCTCCCCGCCCCATGTATACAGAGGCCCCCCCAGCAGGGGTAATCTCACCCCCTCGGCTCGGTCTGCAGGCACCCGGGTCCCCCAGCTGCTGCGTCTGCGTGCGCGGCTTCTAATTCCGGCGTCCTCCCCGCTCTTCCTGTTTGAATGCGATCATGTGACCGCGGTCACATGATCGCATTCAAACAGGAAGAGCGGGGAGGATGCCGGAATTAGAAGCCGCGCACGCAGACGGAGCAGCTGGGTGACCCGGGTGCCTGCAGACCGAGCTGAGGGGGTGAGATTACCCCTGCTGGGGCTGTATTACCCCTGCTGGGGGCGCCTGCATTACCCCTGTGGGGGGGGCCTGCATTACCCCTGTGAGGGGGTCTGCATTACCCCTGTGGGGGGCCTGCATTACCCCTGTGGGGGGCCTGCATTACCCCTGTGGGGGGCCTGTATTACCCCTGTGGGGGGGCCTTCATTACCCCTGTGGGGGGCCTGTATTACCCCTGTGGGGGGCCTGTATTACCCCTGTGGGGGGGCCTGCATTACCCCTGTGGGGGGGCCTGCATTACCCCTGTGGGGGGGCCTGTATTACCCCTGTGGGGGGGCCTGTATTACCTCTGTGGAGGGGCCTGTATTACCCCTGCTGGGGGGCCTGTATTACCCCTGCGGGGGGGCCTGTATTACCCCTGTGGGGGGGCCTGTATTACCCCTGCTGGGGGGCCTGTATTACCCCTGTGGGGGGCCTGTATTACCCCTGTTGGGGGGCCTGTATTACCCCTGCTGGGGGGCCTGTATTACCCCTGCGGGGGGGCCTGTATTACCCCTGTGGGGGGGCCTGTATTACCCCTGCTGGGGGGCCTGTATTACCCCTGCTGGCGGCAACTGTATACTAGTTATGGCTGCTATATACAGGGATGGTGGGCTATATACCAGTGATAGGGGGCTTTATAACAGGACAGTGGTCTGCTGCATTGGTAGTTTACTGTTTCTATTTAAAATAAAAGTTCAACATTTTATTCGTATCTATTTTCATTTTTAAAATTTTTCAGTACCGGTAGCTGCTGCATTGTCCACCCTAGGCTTATACACGAGTCAATAGGTTTTCCTTGTTTTTGGGGGCAAAAGTAGGGGGGTCGGCTTATACACGGGTCGGCTTATACACGAGTATATACGGTAATTAGAAAATAGCCACGTAACATATATAGTTTTTAGTTTTACATCTTAAATCCTTTAATTAGACAGTTCATAGTATATATATAAATATATATATATGAACACACATTTAGTAAAAGATGATAGATGTGTATCATCCAAATTTATGGATTTGGTGATATGAACCACAATCTTAAGCTCCAGCACTATAGTTGCTGAGAAATTTGCATTTCTTTTTTCACTGGGAGAGGTTTTTGTGAACAGCTAAGAGACGGGTGGGATGGCTGTTCACACACATCTCCATCTCAAGGTATGTTCTGTATATATAGATAGATAGTTTCATATATAGATAGAAAATTATAGATTTAGCTTTAACATCAGCATTTTTCGGCTATTTGTGGAAGTTTTGGTGGAAAAAAAACCACAATTTCTGCACTTGCTGCCTAAGGCCTCATCTACAGCACACTTGCTGCATGCAATTTATATGGAATTTGTGGTTCACTTGCGACAGGTGCCACATACGTGGTTACGGCAGTTTTGGCCGCAAAAACTGCACTGACCTGCGGTTTTGTAGCGGCTGCATTTCGTGCACCTGCCGAGGCCATGTGTGCCGCATTTACGGCAGGTTAACCGCAAGTTACATATACATTGCATCAGAATTGCTGCAAGTGTGTCGCAAGTAAGCCCTTAGGTGTCAAGTGCGGAAATTGTATTTATTATATCCCCACCTTCTACAAATAGCTGAAAAATGCTGCTCTAAAACAGCTTTTAGTCTTCATAAATAGGAATTAGTTAGAGTAGGGACCCATGAGACGTAGGGCCACCTTGACATGGTTGATGGGCAAACACAAACTGGCTGATACGCAAGATATCAATATTGATTTTTTAAATCAAGCTACTTACTGAGTATCAAGTATTAACCAGTCGGTGTACCAAGAGCCCTACAATATAATAATTCAATTGTCCAAAAATAATATTCATCCTACAACTATACATAGTTCATGAATAGATATCATGGATTAATTGTATTAGTCTTAATTTTTTAACATAAAACTATATATGGTTTCTAGACTACCCGATTCTTTAGAATCGGGCCGCCATCTAGTATATATATATATATAACTTAGTTATACATACTTGGCTGTGTACAATGCTTAGGCATGTGTTGAACAAGTTTAGCTAGGTCTTTAGAAACAAATGAGTCCTGCACACAGTTTGGCTAGGTCTGTTTCGCACTGCAGGATTTTCCCTGATCACTGTCCATCCAGTTTTGTGCCAAAGCTAGGAGTGTCTCCAAAACTCAGAACAGGTGTCAATCTTTCAATGATAGTTTTTCTCTGCAAGATCCTCTCCTGGTTTTGGCACACAAACTGAATGGACACTGATCAGGGAAAATCCTGTAGTGTCAAACCAGCCTGAGAATACTTTACCAACTAGGCCACGTGCACACGTTGAGTATTTGATGAGTTTTTTACCTCAGGATTTGTAGCCAAAACCAGGAGTGGATGATTAAATACAGAAGTGGTGCAGGTGTTTCTATTAGACTTTTCCTCTGATTGCTCCACTCCTGGTTTGGTTTACAAATCCTGAGGTAAAAAACTCATCAAATACTCAGCGTGTGCACATGGCCTTAGAATTTTTAATACCGTAGTTTATTTTTACTATTTGTCAAAAAGTAAAGCGAATGACAGCATCAAACAGCATCAATTTTAGCTGTAAGGTTGTTTGAAACTTCTTGGAGAATTAATTACATATTTTTATATCTAAGCTTGCACAAATCCTTCTATCTGTTACAGTAAAGATATAATCAACAATCCATCAAGCCTTTTAGGTGTATAGAGTTTTTTGATAACCCATTCAGGACATATGTCGAATATGAACATCATATGTCATGTCTCTGCCTTGTGATGAGGGCTCACCTGCTAAGTCCACTTCCCCCCTTCCATGCACTTGATGGCTAATTAAATTAGCTCTAATGCTCCTCTTACAGCTGCGTGTGCATTGGAAATCTGCTCGCAGTTTAACCATTGAATTCCTATTTCTATCAATCATTGAAAATGGGATTTAACATGCACTAGTGGGGGGGGGGCACTTCCTTCCTAGCTTCCATTGATGCCTGTGACTTGATTGTGTGGTGCTGATCAGTTTCCATGATCGCCAGAGGTCATCTGATGGCCCCTGCGTCTGTAATTATGATCCTTCTGTGAATGTTGGCTGCAAACCAGCATTTAAAGGAGATTGTAATTTCTGCTATACTGAGAAATGTTTATGGACTGCTCTGCATAACACCAGCGGTCAGCTCACTACAGCTTTAAGTCCCCTAAGAAGACTAGTAAATACAGTAAAAAGTAAAAACAAACAAAATATTTGTTCAAAATATTTTAATATACAGTATATACTCGTGTATAAGCCGACCCCCCTACTTTTGCCCCCAAAACCTGGGAAAACCTATTGACTCGTGTGTAAGCCGAGGGTGGACCCCAGCACAGGCATACAGCCCCCAGCAGTGTGGTATACAGCAGCCTCCCCAGTGGTATATACAGGCCCCAGCAGTGTTACAGCAGCAGCCCCAGTGGTGTATACTGCAGCAGCCCCAGCGGTGTATACAGCAGCAGCCCCAGTGGTGTATACAGCAGCCTCCCAAGTGGTATATACAGGCCCCAGCAGTGTTACAGCAGCAGCCCCAGCGGTGTATACAGCAGCAGCCCCAGTGGTATATACAGCAGCAGCCCCAGTGGTGTATACAGCAGCAGCCCCAGTGGTACACAGGCGCCCCCCCATGAGTATACAGGCCCCCCCATCAGTATACAGGGCCCCCCTTGCTGCGGAAAACCTGTAAAGTAATAGATGATTATACTTATCCATGTCGCTGTCCCGCCGCTGCCATCGCGCTCCTAAGTCGCCATCGCGATTCTCCGGCTTCATCCATCTTCCTCCTCCGGTGTGGGCGCAGGCAATGACGTCATTGTCTGCGCGCCGGAGGAGGAAGACGGATGAAGCCGGATGCAGCCGGAGGAGCACGATGGCGGCGGCGGCGACGGCGTCGGGGATAAGTATAATCATCTATTACTTTACAGGTTTACCGCAGCAAGGGGGGGGGCCCTGTATACTGATGGGGGGGCTGTATATTCATGGGCGGGGCGACTGTGTACCACTGGGGCGTTTGACTCACGTATAAGCCGAGGGGGGTACTTTTCAGCCCAATTTTTGAGCTGAAAAACTCGGCTTACACGCGAGTATATACGGTAAAATAAAACAAGTTCCAATTACCCTTTTTTTTCGATAAAAATAGAACAAGAAATAAAAACATTTTTAATATCACTGCATTCAGAAATGTCCTATCCATCAAAATATAAAATATTATAATATAAATTTAATACAAAAAAACAGGCAAAAAGTGGACATTAGTGTACATGCCGGTAAGATCATGTTCGTATAGACTACCATACAGAATAAACCTAAGTAAAAACCATATACAAACGTGCAAAAATACCATGCCAGGAATAAAAAGTAAAAACAGTTGCAATTAAAAAACAGGGTACTTAGTATATATGTTTTTGCAAAAAAGGAAAAAGCCATTACACTACATCAAGGTGTACCCACTTTGGGACATGACCTAACTGTATCTAATTTAAAACCTGTTCATGTGTCGAATGCCACTGTATCAGCAATCCTGAAAATGCTTGGATAACCAACAAAAACAACTGAAGCGCAGTAGAAAAGAACCAGTCACCATTACTGAAACAGACATCCAAGAGCATGTCAAGAACATGAAGAGCTAGACTGCACCTGGCACAGACATGATCCATAACTATTGGCTAAACAAATGAACAGCGGTACATGAACACCTGGCAAAACAGATGACCTACCTGGCTTGGCTAATACAAGGAAGAACAGTGCTAATTATGAGGAATCCCCACAAAAGAACAATTCCATCCAACTACAGCTCAAAATCCTGCCTTAGGCTGCTTTTGTATCAGCATTTTTGCTGATTCGCAACATCCGGCAGATTTTACTGCATCTGACGCATAACGAGCGACTTGCAACAGGCCCCACTAATTTCTATGGGACTTGTGGTCAGGTGCAGCAAGTGTGGTTTTGCTGGAACTGGCAAATCCGGCACTTGCTGTCGCGCTAAAAAAAACAGAGCAGCCAGCACAGACAGCCTGGCCACAGAAGTGAACCCTCAACACATCCAACACCCAGATTACCCTCACAAGTGCTCTCATCCAACTAAGCCTTTCTAAGGGGCACTATGAAGAATATTAAACCTTAAAACAAGTAAACAGTGCGCTATCAATATGCTGTAGTGTATTTCTAGCTTCTTACACCACTAATAGCATTGTGAACTTCCCTTTTTTTCTGAGGAACTAAGGGCTACCGAAAAGAAAAAAAACAAAAAAACTTGTGGGAAGAAGCATATCACACACCACACATTATAAATAATTGTCAAAATGCCATCTGCATCTTCTCCTCCACCCTGATCCGTGCCTTTGCATAACTCTTTGCCCTGCACTCCTCAAGAACCCGGGTTCCTTCCCCATATAAGGGGTAGATGGGCACTTCCCACCAAAACCCATCATCATTAAGGTGCAACATATATCAATTGACAGCACTCAACATGTTACCAACAGCATCCAGTCACATTGGGGAGACATTGTCCTGTTTGTAAAAGAAGTGTCTCGAGGGGAAGACCCATCAAGAGCAAGATTTATATGATGCAGTCCATTTCAATGGTGCTTCATCGGCTCTGGCCAGATGCCCTATGGGGCTTTGGTGTTGAGGGGAAGCTTTTTTCCTCACAACTAGGGATGGGCGAATCTACTCGCTAGGACTCGTTACTCGACGAGTAGTAAGGGACTCGCAGGACTCGGTACTCTGCGAGTTTCCCAGCGTTTACTCGCACGAGTCCAATGTAAATCAATGGCAAACGCTGACAAAACTAGGATTGCCATTGTTTGCATTAGACTCGGCTACTGTGCCAGTGATAGCAGGGAAACTCGAGCCGAGTCCAGCTGTTTTCTCTGTGCAGCTCCAGGGTCCTAGAGCCCACCTGCTCACAGAGATGATGTAGCAGAGCTGAGATTGTTCTCAGTCTGCTCATTCCCTGTGCATAGACATCTATATCTATGCACAGGGGATGTAGCAGAGAGGACATCGCGTTTTGGACTACGTCGGATGGAAGAGGATTTTTTAATTAAAGATGGAGTCCCTAATGGCTTTTTTTTTTATTTCAAATAAAAAATTTTCTCTGTGTTGTCTTTTTTTAACCCTTTATTGGAGATTCTTAGTGGCTGGGTCAAACGTGGCCTGACATTAAGAATCTCGGGCTTAATACCAGCTTGTATAACAAAGCTGTTAATAACCCCTTTATTACCCAGCGTGCCACCGCCACCAGGGCCGCTGGAAGAGCGGGGTTCAGCGCCAGAGGATGGCGCTTCAATCAATGCGCCATCTTCTGGGGCGGCTGCGGGCTGCAATTTGCAGCGGGGGGTGCCCAGAAAGCTTGGGCATCCCTGCGCTGCGGATTCCAGCCCCCAGCTGCTTAGCTGTACCTGGCTAGACATAGAAATTGCGCGGAGCCCCACGCATTTTTTTTTTATTATTTCATGAATTTCAGAGTCAGAGTCTCAGAGTCAGAGTCTCAGAGTCAGAGTCTCAGAGTCAGAGTCTCAGAGTCAGAGTCAGAGTCTGACTCAGAGTCAGAGTCTCAGAGTCAGAGTCTCAGAGTCAGAGTCAGAGTCTCAGACTCAGACTCAGAGTCTCAGAGTCAGAGTCTCAGAGTCTCAGAGTCAGAGTCTCAGAGTCAGAGTCAGAGTCTCAGAATTAGACTCAGAGTCTCAGAGTCTCAGAGTTAGAGTCTCAGAGTCTCAGAGTGTCAGAGTCAGAGTCAGAGTGTCAGAGTCAGAGTCTCAGAGTCAGAGTCAGAGTCTCAGAGTCAGAGACTCAGAGTCAGAGTCTCAGAGTCAGAGTCAGAGTCTCAGAGTCAGAGTCTCAGAGTCTCAGAGTCAGAGTCAGAGAGTCAGAGTCTCAGAGTCAGAGTCTCAGAGTCAGAGTCTCAGAGTCAGAGTCTCAGAGTCAGAGTCAGAGTCAGAGTCTCAGAGTCAGAGTCTCAAAGTCAGAGTCAGAATCTCAGAGTCAGAGTCTCAGAGTCAGAGTCTCAGAGTCAGAGTCAGAGTCTCAGAGTCAGTGTCTCAGAGTCTCAGAGTCAGAGTCTCAGAGTCAGAGTCAGAGTCTCAGAGTCAGAGTCTCAGAGTCAGAGTCAGAGAGTCAGAGTCTCAGAGTCAGAGAGTCAGAGTCTCAGAGTCAGAGTCTCAGAGTCAGAGTCAGAGTGTCAGAGTCAGAGTCAGAGTCTCAGAGTCAGAGTCAGAGTCTAACTCAGAGTCAGAGTCAGAGTCTCAGAGATGAGTCTCAGAGTCAGAGTCTCAGAGTCAGAGTCAGAGTCTCAGAGTCAGACTCAGAGTCTCAGAGTCAGAGTCTCAGAGTCAGAGTCAGAGTCTCAGAGTCAGAGTCAGAGTCTCAGAGTCAGAGTCTCAGAGTCAGAGTCTCAGAGTCTCAGAGTCAGAGTCAGATTCTCAGAGTCAGAGTCAGAGTCTCAGAGTCTCAAAGTCAGAGTCTCAAAGTCAGAGTCTCAGAGTCAGAGTCTCAGAGTCAGAGTCAGAGTCTCAGAGTCAGAGTCTCAGAGTCAGCGTCTCAGAGTCAGAGTCTCAGAGTCAAAGTCAGAGTCTCAGAGTCAGAGTCAGAGTCTCAGAGTGTCAGAGTCTCAGAGTCAGAGTCTCAGAGTCAGAGTCAGAGTCTCAGAGTCAGAGTCTCAGAGTCAGAGTCTCAGATTCAGAGTCTCACCCTCAGAGCCAGAGTCAGAGTCTCAGAGTCAGAGTCTCAGAGTGAGTGTCAGAGTCTCAGAGTTAGAGTCAGAGTCTCAGAGTCAGAGTCTCAGAGTCAGAGTCTCAGAGTCAAAGTCAGAGTCTCAGAGTCAGAGTCTCAGAGTCAGAGTCTCAGAGTCAGAGTCAGAATCTCAGAATTTCATGAAATAATTTTAAAAAAATGCGTGGGGCTCCGCGCAATTTCTATGTCTAGCCAGGTACAGCTAAGCAGCTGTGGGCTGGAATCCGCAGCGCAGGGATGCCCATGCTTTCTGGGCACCCCCCGCTGCAAATTGCAGCCCGCAGCCGCCCCAGAAGATGGCACGTTCATTGAAGCGCTATCCTCTGGCGCTGAACCCCGCTCTTCCAGCGGCCCTGGTGGCGGTGGCACGCTGGGTAATAAAGAGGTTAGGGCCAGCTTTGTATTATCAGCTGGCCCTAAGCCCGAAATTTATGGCGGTCACGCCAATATTAGACTTGACCGCCATGATTTTCTATTAAATTGTTTTAAAAAAAACACAACACAGAGAACATTTTTTATTAGAAATAAAAAAAAAAGCCATTAGGGACTCCATCTTTAATTAAAAAAATCCTCTTCCGTCCGACGCAGTCCAAAACGCGATGTCCTCTCTGCTCATCCCTGTGCATAGATATAGATGTCTATGCACAGGGAATGAGCAGACTGAGAACAATCTCAGCTCTGCTACATCAGGCAGCAGGCGGGCTCTAGGACCTTGGAGCTGCGGCAGCCTGCAGACAGGACTCTTATCTGTGCGAGTTTCCCAGCGATTACTTGCAAAGTAAACGAGTCCAATGCAAATAAATGGCAAAAACTAGGATTGCTTCAGGCTGAAGCTTCCGAGACACATCTGCGATTTGTAAATCTCACACTACTCGCTATTACTCGCTTCCCCATTCATTAACATTGGACTCGCTAGACTCGCAACGAGTAGCGAGTCCTGTGCTCGGACTCGCTAGAGTCAAGCGATTCCGAGTAATTTAGAATTCGCCCATCACTACTCACAACCTCTTCTTCGCTCGTTGTTTATTGCTCTGCGCAGTATTTTTTCCATGTCTTTCTCTGAATCGCTTGCCGATTTGTAGATGAGGTTAATACCGTCATTTTGGAAAATCCTCAGTGTCGCCAGGTCTTGAAATGCAAAAATTTTCTTTCCTTGATATAGTGCTGCACATATTTTACTAAAGACTCTCCTGCGTTTTGCCACCACCGCAGAATAGTCTTCAAATAATAGGACTTTCATTCCCCTCAAAGTCACTGGCTGGGGACATCTTCTATATGCTCTCATTATGTCAAACTTATCATTATAGTCCAGGAATTTCATGATTACTTGGTGTGGTCTGGATGTCCGATAATTAGATCCTTGATTGTGAGATCGTAAATCTGGCCCAACTCCGTGAACCCTACCGATCCTACAACTGTGGATAATTCCCAGGGCCATTGGTAGGTCTCTTTCACAAAGTCATTGTAGTTCAGCTGCAGGGACTGACTCGGGGAGACCCATTAGCCTTAGGTTGTTGTGCCTTGAACTGTTTCCCAGGTCCTCAACCTTCTCAGACAGGCACTTTGTTTCCGCAGTTGTCTCTTTCAGCTGCAAGGTGAACTGTATGTTAGCACCCTCCAGTTGCGAGACCTTCTGCTCCAGCTCCACTATCCGTTCTGTATGTTTGCTCACTTCATCTTGGAGATGCTGTAGGGCCTTCTTGATAGTCTGTTCCAGTTTCTTTTGGATGTCTTGCATGATGTTACTAGCCACGTCAGCCGCCAGTTTGTTAAAGTCTACTGATATCAATCTTGAAGGGTCTTTCCTGCTACACTCATTTAGTTATTCAATGTACTCCTCATTTGGGGTTTTCTGTTGCGAGTTTGTTGCAGGAGAGTCCTCTCCCGCAAGGCTTGGGTCCCCGGTGCCCTCTTCCACTCTGTGGCTCTCACTGCTTGTTTGCCGGGGGCCCTCAGGCTTTTGTGAGCTGTGTAACATGCAGCAATCCGTTTGCTGTAGTGGTGACATAGATGGAGTCACCCTCAGGTCCCTCTGTCACTGCTGTTTGGCCTTTCTCCTGAAATTATCAGTTTTTATGTTTCTTGGCAGCTATGGAAATATGTCATGCTGCTGTACACAATAGGTAGTTGCAGCTGTTTATTTATATTTTTTGTGTGCTTATTTTTTTGTCCACTAGGTGGTAGCAGAGCTATTCCATGTCTCAGTTCACTATGGCAACCACCAGATGTCACCTGTTTTCCTTTTCAGCTGGCACCAAGAGAAATGACCAGTTTTATGTTCTTAAATCACCTCTCTGGGGCTCTCTGTGTGTTGTTGCTGGAGAGAATTTTTCTCTATTCTTAGTGTGATCACAGACCCACTTTTAGAGGCCCCTTAACAGGCCTCTTTGTTACCGAGATCAGAGAGAAGAAGAGAAGTCCTGTGGAATCTGCCCTGACCTCTGATAAGTACATTCCTCGGTGTTTCTTTTGAGGAAAAGGGAGGTTTTATGAGTGGCTTGTAAGATTATACCTTTAGTCGCAGTGGATTTTTGCCGTGTGAATAGTATCCAGTGCTGACCTTGGGTGCACATGTGGACAGCAGGCCTCAGGACCCTTCAGGTCTCAGAAATGATCCAAGATTAAAGTGACTGACCTTTATAGGTGGCGTGGAGTGGGAGCTGGAGGTAGCCCGTCTTTCTCCTGTGTTGAGGTGGTGGATGTCCGCAGATTCTTCAGTAAGATTCTTGTGGTCTGAGAGCTGCTGCTCCAAGGTGTTATCACATCCCAGCTCAGACAGGAAGTCAACCTGCTAATTTTTAAAGGGAATCTGTCAGCAGGTGTATGATACCTCATCAGACAGCAACATGATGTAGGCAAAGAGATTCTAAAACTAACAATGTTTAATCTAGATTATTGGCTGCAGCTATTCTGTCACAATCAAAGTATTTTTTTTCAGGCATGGTATAGAGCTTGGACATCTGCCCTTGCTGCCACCAAGCTTTCAATAGAGACTAGCCATTGACAATGTGCTTGTGATGACACAAAATATTAACATCTGTGTCGTGGGTTAAATATTCTTAATTAGACCAGACGTATTGTTCTTTTGGTTGTTATCTTTTGAGAAGTAAGTCATTGTTTCTTATCAGTCTGCTTAGAGCTCCCATTGTCTTAGTTTGTGGATTGCTAACTAGTGATGAGCGAGCATGCTCGCCACTACTCGGTACTCGCACGAGTATCACTGTACTCGCGATACTCGTGCTGTGCTCGTGGTCGTCATCTCTCCATGTTGGCGCTCTTTTGAGAGCCAGCCCACGTGCAGGGATTGGCTGACAGACCACTGCAATGCCACAGCCCTGTTAGTTGTGACATAGCAGTGATTGGCCGCCCTGCACAGCGTCACCGAGCCTTTATAACTCCCGGCGCGCTGTGCTCGGCACACAGCCATCCAGACAGTGAGTGTAGGGAGAGTGTCTGCTGCTGATTAGGGACAGATTTGCGGCCCTCATAGGTAGATCCGGATCAGGGCTGCAAACTGCTGCTGACCACAACAGTCCTTCTCAGGACTAATGTAGGAGGACATAGGCAGGGTGATCCAGATCGGAGTCCAAGATTTCCAGTGACCAGAACAGTCCTTCTCAGGACTAATGTAGGAGGATATAGGCAGGGTGATACAGATTGGAATCCAAGCTTTTCAGTGACCATTAGAGTCACCACACTCTTGTACTTAGTACCTTAATACAGGTTAGGGACTAAAATCCTCTCTTCAAACCATTACAGTCACCAGACAGGTGTACGTACTACCTTAATACAGGTTAGGGAACTAAAACCCTAACTCTTGTCATCAAAACAGTCACCAGACAGGTGTACGTACTACCTTAATACAGGTTAGGGACTAAAATCCTCTCTTCAAACCATTACAGTCACCAGACAGGTGTACGTACTACCTTAATACAGGTTAGGGAACTAAAATCCTAACTCTTGTCATCAAAACAGTCACCAGACAGGTGTACGTACTACCTTAATACAGGTTAGGGACTAAAATCCTCTCTTCAAACCATTACAGTCACCAGACAGGTGTACGTACTACCTTAATACAGGTTAAGGACTAAAATCCTCTCTTCAAACCATTACAGTCACCAGACAGGTGTACGTACTACCTTAATACAGGTTAGGGAACTAAAATCCTAACTCTTGTCATCAAAACAGTCACCAGACAGGTGTACGTACTACCTTAATACAGGTTAGGGACTAAAATCCTCTCTTCAAACCATTACAGTCACCACACTGTTGTACGTCATACGTTTATACAGGTTAGGGAACTAAAATCCTAACTCTTGTCATCTCAACAGTCACCACACTGTTGTACGTCATACGTTTATACAGGTTAGGGAACTAAAATCCTAACTCTTGTCATCTCAACAGTCACCACACTGTTGTACGTCATACGTTCATACAGGTTAGGGAACTAAAATCCTAACTCTTGTCATCTCAACAGTCACCACACTGTTGTACGTCATACGTTCATACAGGTTAGGGAACTAAAATCCTAACTCTTGTCATCTCAACAGTCACCACACTGTTGTACGTCATACGTTCATACAGGTTAGGGAACTAAAATCCTAACTCTTGTCATCTCAACAGTCACCACACTGTTGTACGTCATACGTTCATACAGGTTAGGGAACTGGAATCCTAACTCTTGTCATCTCAACAGTCAACACACTGTTGCACGTCATACGTTTATACAGGTTAGGGAACTAAAATCCTAACTCTTGTCATCTCAACAGTCACCACACTGTTGTACGTCATACTTTCAGACAGGTTAGGGAACTAAAATCCTAACTCTTGTCATCTCAACAGTCACCACACTGTTGTACGTCATACGTTCATACAGGTTAGGGAACTAAAATCCTAACTCTTGTCATCTCAACAGTCACCACACTGTTGTACGTCATACGTTCATACAGGTTAGGGAACTAGAATCCTAACTCTTGTCATCTCAACAGTCAACACACTGTTGCACGTCATACGTTTATACAGGTTAGGGAACTAAAATCCTAACTCTTGTCATCTCAACAGTCACCACACTGTTGTACGTCATACCCTTTATACAGGTTAGGGAACTAAAATCCTAACTCTTGTCATCTCAACAGTCACCACACTGTTGTACGTCATACGTTCATACAGGTTAGGGAACTAAAATCCTAACTCTTGTCATCTCAACAGTCACCACACTGTTGTACGTCATACGTTCATACAGGTTAGGGAACTAAAATCCTAACTCTTGTCATCTCAACAGTCACCACACTGTTGTACATCATACGTTTATACAGGTTAGGGAACTAAAATCCTAACTCTTGTCATCTCAACAGTCACCACACTGTTGTACGTCATACGTTCATACAGGTTAGGGAACTAAAATCCTAACTCTTGTCATCTCAACAGTCACACACACTGTTGTACGTCATACGTTCATACAGGTTAGGGAACTAGAATCCTAACTCTTGTCATCTCAACAGTCAACACATTGTTGCACGTCATACGTTTATACAGGTTAGGGAACTAAAATCCTAACTCTTGTCATCTCAACAGTCACCACACTGTTGTAAGTCATACGTTCATACAGGTTAGGGAACTAAAATCCTAACTCTTGTCATCTCAACAGTCACCACACTGTTGTACGTCATACGTTCATACAGGTTAGGGAACTAAAATCCGAACTCTTGTCATCTCAACAGTCACCACACTGTTGTACGTCATACGTTCATACAGGTTAGGGAACTAAAATCCTAACTCTTGTCATCTCA
Source organism: Allobates femoralis (assembly GCA_033576535.1). Classification (NCBI taxonomy): domain Eukaryota; kingdom Metazoa; phylum Chordata; class Amphibia; order Anura; family Aromobatidae; genus Allobates; species Allobates femoralis. Next base: position 18,117 of record JARQOC010001403.1, read on the forward strand.
ACAGTCACCACACTGTTGTACGTCACACGTTTATACAGTTTAGGGAACTAAAATCCTAACTCTTGTCATCTCAACAGTCACCACACTGTTGTACATCATACGTTCATACAGGTTAGGGAACTAAAATCCTAACTCTTGTCATCTCAACAGTCACCACACTGTTGTACGTCATACCCTTTATACAGGTTAGGGAACTAAAATCCTAACTCTTGTCATCTCAACAGTCACCACACTGTTGTACGTCATACGTTCATACAGGTTAGGGAACTAAAATCCTAACTCTTGTCATCTCAACAGTCACCACACTGTTGTACGTCATACGTTCATACAGGTTAGGGAACTAAAATCCTAACTTGTCATCTCAACAGTCACCACACTGTTGTACGTCATACGTTCATACAGGTTAGGGAACTAAAATCCTAACTCTTGTCATCTCAACAGTCACCACACTGTTGTACGTCATACGTTCATACAGGTTAGGGAACTAAAATCCTAACTCTTGTCATCTCAACAGTCACCACACTGTTGTACGTCATACCCTTTATACAGGTTAGGGAACTAAAATCCTAACTCTTGTCATCTCAACAGTCACCACACTGTTGTACGTCATACGTTTATACAGGTTAGGGAACTAAAATCCTAACTCTTGTCATCTCAACAGTCACCACACTGTTGTATGTCATACGTTTATACAGGTTAGGGAACTAAAATCCTAACTCTTGTCATCTCAACAGTCACCACACTGTTGTACGTCATACGTTCATACAGGTTAGGGAACTAAAATCCTAACTCTTGTCATCTCAACAGTCACCACACTGTTGTACGTCATACCCTTTATACAGGTTTGGGAACTAAAATCCTAACTCTTGTCATCTCAACAGTCACCACACTGTAGTACGTCATACGTTTATACAGGTTAGGGAACTAAAATCCTAACTCTTGTCATCTCAACAGTCACCACACTTTGTATTACACGTTGATAAAATCTAATCTTGGAATCTAAAATCACTACATGATTCAACAGTCACCCATAAGTTAGGAACGTAATCCTACTTTTAACATTAGGACTACAATTTAACTTGTCATTCAACAGTACACTAGTTGTAAACAAACCTTAACATTTAGGGTACTAAAATCCTAACTTTGTACATCTCAACAGTACAACTAAATCCAATCTGTGTCATACAGTCACAAGAGTTGGACTACTAACTTCTTAATTAGAACTAAACCAACTTTGTACTCAACTACACAGGTTAGGGACTAAAATCCTAATTGTACCAACAACCAACTCTGTACAAATCCTAACAGTTAGAACTAAATTAACGTAGACAAAATCACCTGTTCTAACGTCACACATTTACGTAACTAAACTAACTAAAATCTACACTCCACACGTTCACATACGTTTATACAGTTTTAGGAGAAACAATATCCAACTTTCACCACATCTACTCAACTTTTACGTAGGTAATAAGTTGAACTTATCCAACAGTCACCACAGTTCCCATACGTTATACGTTAGGTATAACAGTTAGGTAATCTAACTCTCACCACTACCAACTTTACTAACGTTTATACAGGTTAGGAACTAAAATCCTAACTCTTGTTCATCACCAGTTTACCAACGTTTACATAGGGACTAATCTATTTTTACATCACACATGTAGTCTATCAGTTGAACTAAATCCTAATTTGTCATTCAACAGTCCCAACTGTGTAGTCATAGTTAGTAGATAAATCTACTCTTGTCATTAAAGTACCAATGTTTCGTAATTACAGTAGAACTAAATCTAATTTGTATTCAACAGTAACTGTGTGTCATAGTTACGGTAGGGAACTAATCCTAATTTTCATCACAGTCACACACGTGTACGTTATTATACAGGTTAGGGAACTAAATAATTTGTTCTCAACTCACACATGTTGTATCTTTTCAGGTTAGGAACTAATCACTTGTTCAACATCACCCATGTTGACGTCATAGTTAGGTTGGAACTAATCTATTGTCATTCAACACACACAGTTCGTCTACTTTACGGTTGGAATAAATCCTCTTGTATTAACCCATGTGTCGTATATTACAGGTAGACAATCTATTTTATCAACATCACATGTGTCGTCTACTATACAGGTTGGAAATCTCTTTTCATTACGACAAGTGTATTACTTAAGTTGGGAACTAAAATCATTTATCAACAGTCAACATGTTTCTTATTTACAGTAAACTAATCTATTTCATTCAACAGCACAAGTGTACGTATATTAGGTTGATAATCACTTTTCATCACAGTACACAGTGTAGTCTTATCGTTAGGACTAATCCTACTCTGTATCAACAGACCACTGTGTCTTTTAAGTGGAATAATCTAATTTGTCATTACTCACAACTTGTCGTATACGTTAAGTTAGGAAATCTACTTTTCTCAACAGTCCCCAGTGTATCATATTACTTAGGAACAATCCACTTTGTCATCAAGAATACTATCTTAAGGTTAGAACTAATCTAATTGTATCTCAACGTACCATGTTGTAGTTCTTACAGGTGGAACTAATCTATTTGTATCAACGACCACAGTGACGTCATAAGTTAGGAATAATCAATCTTGTAACGTCAAAGTGTAGTATCTTCAGTTAGGGACTAACTAATTGTCATTCAAACACATGTGTATCATATTTAAGGTTGGAACTAAATCTTTCATACAGGTTAGGGAACTAAAATCCTAACTCTTGTCATCTCAACAGTCACCACACTGTTGTACGTCATACGTTCATACAGGTTAGGGAACTAAAATCCTAACTCTTGTCATCTCAACAGTCACCACACTGTTGTACGTCATACGTTCATACAGGTTAGGGAACTAAAATCCTAACTCTTGTCATCTCAACAGTCACCACACTGTTGTACGTCATACGTTCATACAGGTTAGGGAACTAAAATCCTAACTCTTGTCATCTCAACAGTCACCACACTGTTGTACGTCATACGTTCATACAGGTTAGGGAACTAAATCCTAACTCTTGTCATCTCAACAGTCACCACACTGTTGTACGTCATACGTTTATACAGGTTAGGGAACTAAAATCCTAACTCTTGTCATCTCAACAGTCACCACACTGTTGTACGTCATACGTTTATACAGGTTAGGGAACTAAAATCCTAACTCTTGTCATCTCAACAGTCACCACACTGTTGTACGTCATACGTTCATACAGGTTAGGGAACTAAAATCCTAACTCTTGTCATCTCAACAGTCACCACACTGTTGTACGTCATACGTTTATACAGGTTAGGGAACTAAAATCCTAACTCTTGTCATCTCAACAGTCACCACACTGTTGTACGTCATACGTTCATACAGGTTAGGGAACTAAAATCCTAACTCTTGTCATCTCAACAGTCACACACTGTTGTACGTCATACCCTTTATACAGGTTAGGGAACTAAAATCCTAACTCTTGTCATCTCAACAGACCACATGTAGGTGACGTCATACGTTTATAAAGGTTAGGGAACTAAAATCCTAACTCTTGTCATCTCAACAGTCACCACACTGTTGTACGTCATACCTTTATACAGGTTAGGGAACTAAAATCCTTAACTCTTGTCATCTCAACAGACACCAGACAGGTGTACGTCATACCTTTAAAGAGGTTAGGGAACTAAAATCCTAACTCTTGTCATCTCAACAGTCACCACACTGTTGTACGTCATACGTTCATACAGGTTAGGGAACTAAAATCCTAACTCTTGTCATCTCAACAGTCACCACATGTTGTACTCATACCTTTATACAGGTTAGGGAACTAAAATCCTAACTCTTGTCATCTCAACAGTCACCACACTGTTGTACGTCATACGTTTCATACAGGTTAGGGAACTAAAATCCTAACTCTTGTCATCTCAACAGTCACCACACTGTTGTACGTCATACGTTATACAGGTTAGGGAACTAAATCCTAACTCTTGTCATCTCAACAGTCACACAACTGTAGCGTCATACGTTTATAAAGGTTAGGGAACTAAAATCCTAACTCTTGTCATCTCAACAGTCACCACACTGTTGTACGTCATACGTTCATACAGGTTAGGGAACTAAAATCCTAACTCTTGTCATCTCAACAGTCAACCAACTGTTGTACGTCATACGTTCTATAAGGTTAGGGAACTAAAATCCGAACTCTTGTCATCTCAACAGTCACCACACTGTTGTACGTCATACGTTCATACAGGTTAGGGAACTAAAATCCTAACTCTTGTCATCTCAACAGTCACCACACTGTTGTACGTCATACCTTTATAAAGGTTAGGGAACTAAAATCCTAACTCTTGTCATCTCAACAGTCACCACACTGTTGTACGTCATACGTTTATACAGGTTAGGGAACTAAAATCCTAACTCTTGTCATCTCAACAGTCACCACACTGTTTACGTCATACGTTCATACAGGTTAGGGAACTAAAATCCTAACTCTTGTCATCTCAACAGTCACCACACTGTTCTACGTCATACGTTCATACAGGTTAGGGAACTAAAATCCAACTCTTGTCATCTCAACAGTCACCACACTGTTGTACGTCATACGTTCATACAGGTTAGGGAACTAAAATCCTAACTCTTGTCATCTCAACAGTCACCACACTGTTGTACGTCATACGTTTATACAGTTTAGGGAACTAAAATCCTAACTCTTGTCATCTCAACAGTCACCACACTGTTGTACGTCATACGTTCATACAGGTTAGGGAACTAAAAATCCTAACTCTTGTCATCTCAACAGTCACCACACTGTTGTACGTCATACCCTTTATACAGGTTAGGGAACTAAAATCTAACTCTTGTCATCTCAACAGTCACCACACTGTTGTACGTCATACGTTCATACAGGTTAGGGAACTAAAATCCTAACTCTTGTCATCTCAACAGTCACCACACTGTTGTACGTCATACGTTCATACAGGTTAGGGAACTAAAATCCTAACTCTTGTCATCTCAACAGTCACCACACTGTTGTACGTCATACGTTTCATACAGGTTAGGGAACTAAAATCCTAACTCTTGTCATCTCAACAGTCACCACACTGTTGTACGTCATACGTTCATACAGGTTAGGGAACTAAAATCCTAACTCTTGTCATCTCAACAGTCACCACACTGTTGTACGTCATACGTTATACAGGTTAGGGAACTAAAATCCTAACTCTTGTCATCTCAACAGTCACCACACTGTTGTACGTCATACGTTTATACAGGTTAGGGAACTAAAATCCTAACTCTTGTCATCTCAACAGTCACCACACTGTTGTACGTCATACGTTCATACAGGTTAGGGAACTAAAATCCAACTCTTGTCATCTCAACAGACACAGACAGGTGTACGTCATACCTTTATAAGGTTAGGGAACTAAAAATCCTAACTCTTGTCATCTCAACAGTCACCACACTGTTGTACGTCATACCTTTATACAGGTTAGGGAACTAAAATCCTAACTCTTGTCATCTCAACAGACACAGACAGGTGTACGTCATACTTTATAGAGGTTAGGGAACTAAAATCCTAACTCTTGTCATCTCAACAGTCACCACACTGTTGTACGTCATACGTTCATACAGGTTAGGGAACTAAAATCCTAACTCTTGTCATCTCAACAGTCACCACACTGTTGTACATCATACGTTTATACAGGTTAGGGAACTAAAATCCTAACTCTTGTCATCTCAACAGTCACCACACTCTTGTACGTCATACGTTCATACAGGTTAGGGAACTAAAATCCTAACTCTTGTCATCTCAACAGTCACCACACTGTTGTACGTCATACGTTCATACAGGTTAGGGAACTAGAATCCTAACTCTTGTCATCTCAACAGTCAACACACTGTTGACGTCATACGTTTATACAGGTTAGGGAACTAAAATCCTAACTCTTGTCATCTCAACAGTCACCTCACTGTTGTACGTCATACCCTTTATACAGGTTAGGGAACTAAAATCCTAACTTTTGTCATCTCAACAGACACCAGACAGGTGTACGTCATACCTTTTAAAAGAGGTTAGGGAACTAAAATCCTAACTCTTGTCATCTCAACAGTCACCACACTGTTGTACGTCATACCTTTATACAGGTTAGGGAACTAAAATCCTAACTCTTGTCATCTCAACAGACACCGACAGGTGTACGTCATACCTTTAAAGAGGTTAGGGAACTAAAATCCTAACTCTTGTCATCTCAACAGTCACCACACTGTTGTACGTCATACGTTCATACAGGTTAGGGAACTAAAATCCTAACTCTTGTCATCTCAACAGTCACCACACTGTTGTACATCATACGTTTATACAGGTTAGGGAACTAAAATCCTAACTCTTGTCATCTCAACAGTCACCACACTCTTGTACGTCATACGTTCATACAGGTTAGGGAACTAAAATCCTAACTTTGTCATTCAACAGTCACCACACTGTTGTACGTCATACGTTCATACAGGTTAGGGAACAAAATCCTAACTCTTGTCATCTCAACAGTCACCACACTGTTGTACGTCATACGTTTATACAGGTTAGGGAACTAAAAATCCTAACTCTTGTCATCTCAACAGTCACCACATGTTGTACGTCATACGTTCATACAGGTTAGGGAACTAAAATCCTAACTCTTGTCATCTCAACAGTCACCACATGTTGTACGTCATACGTTCATACAGGTTAGGGAACTAAAATCCTAACTCTTGTCATCTCAACAGTCACCACACTGTTGTACATCATACGTTTTTACAGGTTAGGGAACTAAAATCCTAACTCTTGTCATCTCAAACAGTCACCACACTGTTGTACGTCATACGTTCATACAGGTTAGGGAACTAAAATCCTAACTCTTGTCATCTCAACAGTCACCACACTGTTGTACGTCATACGTTCATACAGGTTAGGGAACTAGAATCTAACTCTTGTCATCTCAACAGTCAACACACTGTTTATCGTCATACGTTCATACAGGTTAGGGAACTAAAATCCTAACTCTTGTCATCTCAACAGTCACCACAATGTTCTACGTCATACGTTCATACAGGTTAGGGAACTAAAATCCGAACTCTTGTCATCTCAACAGTCACCACACTGTTGTACGTCATACGTTCATACAGGTTAGGGAACTAAAATCCTAACTCTTGTCATCTCAACAGTCACCACACTGTTGTACGTCACACGTTTATACAGTTTAGGGAACTAAAATCCTAACTCTTGTCATCTCAACAGTCACCACACTGTTGTACATCATACGTTTATACAGGTTAGGGAACTAAAATCCTAACTCTTGTCATCTCAACAGTCACCACACTGTTGTACGTCATACGTTCATACAGGTTAGGGAACTAAAATCCTAACTCTTGTCATCTCAACAGTCACCACACATGTTGTACGTCATACGTTCATACAGGTTAGGGAACTAGAATCCTAACTCTTGTCATCTCAACAGTCACCACACTGTTGTACGTCATACGTTATACAGGTTAGGGAACTAAAATCCTAACTCTTGTCATCTCAACAGTCACCACACTGTTCTACGTCATACGTTCATACAGGTTAGGGAACTAAAATCCGAACTCTTGTCATCTCAACAGTCACCACACACTGTTGTACGTCATACGTTCATACAGGTTAGGGAACTAAAATCCTAACTCTTGTCATCTCAACAGTCACCACACTGTTGTACGTCACACGTTTATACAGTTTAGGAACTAAAATCCTAACTCTTGTCATCTCAACAGTCACCACACTGTTGTACATCATACGTTCATACAGGTTAGGGAACTAAAATCCTAACTCTTGTCATCTCAACAGTCACCACACTGTTGTACGTCATACCTTTATACAGGTTAGGGAACTAAAATCTTAACTCTTGTCATCTCAACAGTCACCACACTGTTGTACGTCATACGTTCATACAGGTTAGGGAACTAAAATCCTAACTCTTGTCATCTCAACAGTCACCACACTGTTGTACGTCATACGTTCATACAGGTTAGGGAACTAAAATCCTAACTCTTGTCATCTCAACAGTCACCACACTGTTGTACGTCATACGTTCATACAGGTTAGGGAACTAAAATCCTAACTCTTGTCATCTCAACAGTCACCACACTGTTGTACGTCATACGTTCATACAGGTTAGGGAACTAAAATCCTAACTCTTGTCATCTCAACAGTCACCACACTGTTGTACGTCATACGTTTATACAGGTTAGGGACTAAAATCCTAACTCCTGTCATCTCAACAGTCACCACACTGTTGTACGTCATACGTTTATACAGGTTAGGGAACTAAAATCCTAACTCTTGTCATCTCAACAGTCACCACACTGTTGTACGTCATACGTTCATACAGGTTAGGGAACTAAAATCCGAACTCTTGTCATCTCAACAGTCACCACACTGTTGTACGTCATACCCTTTATACAGGTTTGGGAACTAAAATCCTAACTCTTGTCATCTCAACAGTCACCACACTGTAGTACGTCATACGTTTATACAGGTTAGGGAACTAAAATCCTAACTCTTGTCATCTCAACAGTCACCACACTGTTGTACGTCATACCCTTTATACAGGTTAGGGAACTAAAATCCTAACTCTTGTCATCTCAACAGACACCAGACAGGTGTACGTCATACCTTTAAAGAGGTTAGGGAACTAAAATCCTAACTCTTGTCATCTCAACAGTCACCACACTGTTGTACGTCATACCTTTATACAGGTTAAGGAACTAAAATCCTAATCTTGTCATCTCAACAGACACCAGACAGGTGTACGTCATACCTTTAAAGAGGTTAGGGAACTAAAATCCTAACTCTTGTCATCTCAACAGTCACCACACTCTTGTACGTCATACGTTCATACAGGTTAGGAACTAAAATCCTAACTCTTGTCATCTCAACAGTCACCACACTGTTGTACGTCATACGTTCATACAGGTTAGGGAACTAGAATCCTAACTCTTGTCATCTCAACAGTCAACACACTGTTGCACGTCATACGTTTATACAGGTTAGGGAACTAAAATCCTAACTCTTGTCTTCAACAGTCACCACACTGTTGTACGTCATACGTTCATACAGGTTAGGGAACTAAAATCCTAACTCTTGTCATCTCAACAGTCACCACACTGTTGTACGTCATACGTTCATACAGGTTAGGGAACTAAAATCCGAACTTTGTCATCTCAACAGTCACCACACTGTTGTACGTCATACGTTCATACAGGTTAGGGATCTAAAATCCTAACTCTTGTCATCTCAACAGTCACCACATGTTGTACGTCATAGTTCATACAGGTTAGGGAACTAAAATCCGAACTCTTGTCATCTCAACAGTCACCACACTGTTGTACGTCATACCCTTTATACAGGTTTGGGAACTAAAATCCTAACTCTTGTCATCTCAACAGTCACCACACTGTAGTACGTCATACGTTTATACAGGTTAGGGAACTAAAATCCTAACTCTTGTCATCTCAACAGTCACCACACTGTTGTACGTCATACCCTTTATACAGGTTAGGGAACTAAAATCCTAACTCTTGTCATCTCAACAGACACCAGACAGGTGTACGTCATACTTTAAAGAGGTTAGGGAACTAAATCCTAACTCTTGTCATCTCAACAGTCACACACTGTTGTACGTCATACCCTTTATAAGGTTAGGAACTAAAATCCTAACTCTTGTCATCTAACAGACACCAGACAGGTGTACGTCATACCTTTAAAGAGGTTTAGGGAACTAAAATCCTAACTCTTGTCATCTCAACAGTCACCACACTCTTGTACGTCATACGTTCATACAGGTTAGGGAACTAAATCCTAACTCTTGTCATCTCAACAGTCACCCACACTGTTGTACGTCATACCTTTATACAGGTTGGGAACTAAAATCCTAACTCTTGTCATCTCAACAGTCACCACACTGTAGTACGTCATACGTTTATACAGGTTAGGAACTAAAATCTAACTCTTGTCATCTCAACAGTCACACACTGTTGTACGTCATACATTTATACAGGTTAGGGAACTAAAATCCTAACTTTTGTCATCTCAACAGACACAACAGTTGTACGTCATACTTTAAAGAGGTTGGGAACTAAAATCTAACTCTTGTCATCTCAACAGTCACACACTGTTGTACGTCATACCCTTTATACAGGTTAGGGAACTAAAATCCTAACTCTTGTCATCTCAACAGACACAGACGGTGTACGTCATACCTTTAAAAGGTTGGGAACTAAAATCCTAACTTTGTCATCTCAAAGCACCAGACTGTGTACGTCATACTTTTAAACAGGTTAGGGAACTAAAATCCTAACTCTTGTCATCTCAACAGTCACCACACTTTGTACTCATACTTTATACAGTTAGGGAACTAAAATCCTAACTCTTGTCATCTCAACAGCACCACACTTTTACGTCATACGTTTATAAGGTTAGGGAACTAAATCCTAACTCTTGTCATCTCAACAGTCACCACACTGTTGTACGTCATACGTTCATACAGGTTAGGGAACTAAATCCTAACTCTTGTCATCTCAACAGTCAACACACTGTGCACTCTTAGTTTATACAGGTTAGGGAACTAAAATCCTAACTCTTGTCATCTCAACAGTCACCACACTGTTGTACGTCATACGTTCATACAGGTTAGGGAACTAAAATCCTAACTCTTGTCATCTCAACAGTCACCACACTGTTGTACGTCATACGTTTATACAGGTTAGGGAACTAAAATCCTAACTCTTGTCATCTCAACAGTCACCACACTGTTGTACGTCATACGTTTATACAGGTTAGGGAACTAAAATCCTAACTCTTGTCATCTCAACAGTCACCACACTGTTGTACGTCATACCCTTATACAGGTTGGGAACTAAAATCCTAACTCTTGTCATCTCAACAGTCACCACACTGTTGTACGTCATACGTTCATACAGGTTAGGGAACTAAAATCCTAACTCTTGTCATCTCAACAGTCACCACACTGTTGTACGTCTACCCTTATACAGGTTAGGGAACTAAAATCCTAACTTTGTCATCTCAACAGACACTAACTGTGTACGTCATACCTTTAAAGGTTAGGGAACTAAAATCCTAACTCTTGTCATCTCAACAGTCACCACACTGTTGTACGTCATACCTTTATCTCTTGTCATCTCAACAGCACCCAGACAGTGTGTACGTCATATCACTTTAAAGGGTTAGGGAACTAAAATCCTAACTCTTGTCATCTCAACAGTCACCACACTCTTGTACGTCATACGTTCATACAGGTTAGGGAACTAAAATCCTAACTCTTGTCATCTCAACAGTCACCACACTGTTGTACGTCATACGTTCATACAGGTTAGGGACTAGAATCCTAACTCTTGTCATCTCAACAGTCAACACACTGTTGCACGTCATACGTTTATACAGGTTAGGGAACTAAAATCCTAACTCTTGTCATCTCAACAGTCACCACACTGTTGTACGTCATACGTTCATACAGGTTAGGGAACTAAAATCCTAACTCTTGTCATCTCAACAGTCACCACACTGTTGTACGTCATACGTTCATACAGGTTAGGGAACTAAAATCCGTAACTCTTGTCATCTCAACAGTCACCACACTGTTGTACGTCATACGTTCATACAGGTTAGGGAACTAAATCTAACTCTTGTCATCTCAACAGTCACCACACTGTTGTACGTCATAACCTTTATACAGGTTAGGGAACTAAAATCCTAACTCTGTCATTCAACAGTCACCACACTGTTGTACGTCATACGTTCATACAGGTTAGGGAACTAAAATCCTAACTCTTGTCATCTCAACAGTCACCACACTGTTGTACGTCATACGTTCATACAGGTTAGGGAACTAAAATCTAACTTTGTCATCTCAACAGTCACACACTGTTTGTACGTCATACGTTCATACAGGTTAGGGAACTAAAATCCTAACTCTTGTCATCTCAACAGTCACACACTGTTGTAGTCATACGTTTTACAGGTTAGGGAACTAAATCTAACTCTTGTTCATCTCAACAGTACCACATGTTGTACGTCATACGTTCATACAGGTTAGGGAACTAAAATCCTAACTTTGTCATCTCAACAGTTTACCACACTGTTGTACGTCATACCCTTTATACAGGTTTGGGAACTAAATCCTAACTCTTGTCATTCTACAGTCACCACACTGTAGTACGTCATACGTTTATACAGGTTAGGGAACTAAAAAATGCTAATCTTGTCATTCAACAGTCACCCACATGTTGTACGTATACCCTTTATACAGGTTAGGGAACTAAAATTTCCTAACTTTTTGTCATTCAACAGACACTAGACAGGTGTCGTCACTACCCTTTTTTAAAGAGGTTAGGGAACTAAAATCCTAACTCTTGTCATCCTCAACAGGTCAACACACTGTTGTACGTATACCCTTTATCAAGGAGAGACATACTATATCTCAGTTGAGATTTCAAGTAATAGAACACGTTCCCTTGGCTCGTAGAGGAGGAGATAGGATACGTCGCCTGAAGGAGAGGGAATCGTATTGGATCTTTCATTTACAGACTTTAGAGCCACTCGGTCTAAATAGAGAATACGAGGTATTTATTTGATTACTGATTAAATAATTATGTCTATACTAACACATTTAAAACCATAATAATCTAGTATTTAATGGTTCTTTAACATATATACCTTAGAAATTGATCATGTATTATTTATTTATTCATATGGAATGTACCCGATAGACAGATTTTCCCATTGTTATTCATTGATCCTAAAATCTTCCTTTTTATATTTTTTGCAGATTTATCCGGTTTAATAGTCTTCTTCATCATATATTAACTTCCCTCTATGATCTATATTGTATATTGCCTGTGAGAAATGAACCCTGAGTGATCCCGAATGAACTGAGCCGGGATCACATATTGAAAGTGCACGCATGCGCAGTGAAAGACTGCCAGAGAGATGTTTGCGTTCCATTCCCCGGAAGTGGGAGTGCCGGCGTTCCGATCATGTGATGCGTCAGATGACGCGGTCATTTCCGGAAACCGGGTTTAAAGCATGGTAGCCGCGGCGTTCCTCTTCACAAGCTCGTGGAGAGGACGGTCGCTTGTGACATGTTGTCTGATTGATGCCAGTAAGTACATAATGGGAAGTTTTATCATAGCAATTTGGTGGTTTGATTACATGGTGGAAAGTAACTGATCAGATGGATCTGTCTACAGGTTTTGGCTTTACCTAGACTGTCCTGAGGATACATTTACCTCTTTATAAGACATTCCAGATTACGTGAGCACATAGAAGCATATGGTAAATATGACTATACCGTTAGTTTGAGGTGTTTATGATTATTTTTATTTTGATAAGAAGATGACTGGACATATCACATTAGGTGATGACAAATGGGGATATAGCTATTTCTCCTTTGATGGTCTAAAGGTGGGAATGATATGATATATATTTGTCTTTTGATAGATGATGCAGGTAATGACATTATGGTTAATTTTCTTTTCCTAATAGTATAGAGATTTCACGGGGGTCCTGCCCTGGTTTATCACCTATTGGGTATATAGGAACATGGATATACATGAATTGGAGGTATCAATGTAATGATACATATATAATGTGCGGATAGCTGATTAAATTAATACATAATAGATTATATGGTTTGTTTATGGTTGGATGAAATTCCTGTGGGGGTCCTGGACTCAGTTCATTCTTGATATATTGAAATATATTGAAAATTGCGATTTGGGTTTAACCAAGCCGGATGGTATTGTAGACTATATATTTTGGAAGAAATTACAGATCTATGTATAATTACATTTGAAAATGGAGGTTGTGGTATAATATCCACTAGATTTATATGACCAATTTTCTCGTTTTCTTCTACGATAATAATTTGTGGTCACTTTTGTTTAACAGATACTCCTGTGATTTATCACTGATTATTGAGTTGCAGTATCTTACCTGATTACGTGAAGGTATTGAATTCATTATTAACTATTATATTTTTTTATGGTGACCAGTTCTATATATACTGAAGATATTTTTTGTCAGAAAAAACCCGACCCGGGAAAAATTTTTTTTGTGTATAATTTTTTTTTTTTGTCGCATATGCCACATTAGCCCATTTAAAAGGGGATATTATTGTGGATGAGTTTTTTTATGAAGAAATTTTTGTATTTAAAAATGTTTTTTTATTTTTATTTGTTAAAGTTGTTACATTTATTATGAAAAGGCCCTAAGTGAATTCCCAAACTCAATCAAATTTTAATTAATAAAGATAACAAACCCCAATTTGCTTTTTCACGTGTCCCCTCAATAAAGCCAAATAGAACAAAGAAAGTCTTTTTTGCAAATTTTTTTTTTTTTTGTGTGCAAGGGTTTTTTTTTACGTTTTATATGATCTAATTTTCCCTTGGCACCTAACTTTTTCAAACCGTGAGCCAGCATATTGACTGAACACACTGTTGTACGTATACGTTTTTTCAGGTTAGGGAATAAAATCCTTAAATCTTGTCTTTTTCAAAAAAGTCACCCACACTGTTTTTACGTCATACGTTAATACAGGGTTTGGGGCTAAAATCCTAACCCTTGTCCCCTTCAACAAACACCCACACTGTTTTTACGTCATACGTTTTATAAGGTTAAAGGGGAAATAAAAAACCCAACTCTTTCATCTCAACAGGCACCACACTGTTTACGATAACCCTTATAAAAGGGGGTTTGGGAAACCCAAAAAACCTTAAATCTTGTCATCTCAAAAGCACCACCAAAAGTTGTTTCGTCATAAAAATTTTTACAGGGTTTGGGAACAAAAAACCCAACTCTTGTCACTCAAAAAGTCCCCCACACTTTTTGTACTTTATACGTTTTATACAGGGGTTTTTGGGGAAATAAAATCCAACTTTGTCAAAATTTAACAGTCCCCCACACTTTTTTGTACGCTTACCCTTTATACAGGTTTGGGAACTAAAAATCCTAACCTTGTCATCTCAACAGGCACCACACTGTTTAACGTTTATACGTTTATACAGGTTTTTGGGGAAATAAAATCCTAAACCCTTTTCATCTCAACCCGTCCCCAAAAACTGTTGTAGGTTTATACCCTTTAAAACAGGTTTGGGAACCCAAAAACCTTTAAATTTGTATCTCAACAGACACTAGCAGGGGCGTATACCTTTAAAGAGGTTAGGGAACTAAAAACCTAACTCTTGTCATCTCAACAGTCACCACACTGTTTTTACTCATAAACCCTTTTTATACAGGTTTTGGGGAAATAAAATCCTAACCTTGTCATCTCCAAAAGGAAAACCAACAGGTGTACCCTCATCCCCTTTAAAAAAGGTTTGGGAACTAAAAAACCTAACTCTTGTCATCTTTAACCCGTCACCCCCACTTTTTGTACGTCATACTTTTTACAGGTTTTGGGAAATTTAAAAACCTAACTCTTTTTCATCTTTTTAAAAGTCACCACACTCTTGTACGTCATACTTCATAAAAAGGGGTTTGGGAACTAAAATCCCAACTCTTTTTCATCTCAACATTTACCCACACTGTTTTACGCATAGTTTATTACGGTTAGGGGAAAATAAAATCCTAACTTGTCATCTCAACATTACCCACTTTTTTGTACGTATAACATAAACAGGTTAGGGAAAAAAAATCCTAACTTTGTTCATCTCAACAGTCACCCCAAAAATGTTGTACGGGAACTTTTTTAAAAGGTTAGGGAACCCAGAATCCGAAAAATTTGTTCCTTTTCAAAAGTCAACACCCTGTTTGGGACGTCCCTAAGTTTAAACAGGTTTTGGGAACTAAAATCCTAACCCCTTGTCATCTAAAAAGGGCACCACACGTTGTTTCGTCATACATTCCCTAAGGTTTGGGAACAAAATCCTAACTCTTGTTTTATCTCAACGTAAACCCCATGTTGTACGTCATTTCGTTCTACAGGTTTGGGGGAAATAAAATCCGAAAATCTTTTTCAAACCAACAGTCACCACCCCTGTTGTACTCATAATTCATTCAGGGTTTTTGGGAACTTAAAAACCTAACTTTGTATTTAACAAATCACCAAAACTGTTGTGTCATACCCTTTATACAGGTTAAAGGGAAAATAAAATCCTAACTCTTTTCATCTCAAAAAGTCACCCCCACTGTTGTACGTAAAATTTTTTACAGGTTAGGGAAAATAAAATTTCCCAACTCTTGTCATCTCAAAAAGTCACCACTGTTTTAACCCTTTATTTCGTTCTACGGTTAGGGAACTAAAATCCCAACTCTTGTCATCTCAAAAGTCACCACACTGTTTTTACGTCATTCGTTCATACAGGTTAGGGGAAATAAAATCCTAACCCTTTTCCATCTCAACATACCAAAAAAACTGTTTTCCTCATACGTTCAACAGGTTAGGGAACTAAAATTCCCAAAATCTTGTCATCTCAACAGACCCCCACACGTTTTTTTCGTTTATACGTTCATACGGTTTTGGGAAAATAAAAAACCTAACTCTTGTCAATTTAACAGCACCACCCCCTGTTGTACGTCATACCCTTTATACAGGTTTTTGGGGAAATAAAATCCAACTTTGTCCCTTTTCAACAGTCAAACCCCACCTGTTGGTTACCGGGGGGAAAAAACCCGGGTTTTTTAAAACAAAAGGTTCTAGGGAAACTAAAATCCTAACTCTTTTTTCATCTTTAACAGTCAAACCCCACTGTTGTAAAGTCAAAAATTCCCTACAGGTTAGGGAAATAAAAAACCCCAACTCTTTTTCATTTTCAACAGTCACCACACTTTTTTACGTCATACCTTTTAAAGGTTTGGGGAAATAAAATCCTAAAATCTTGTCACTCAAAAAGTCACCCCCACTGTAGTACGTCCCAAAAGTTTTTACGGTTAGGGAACTAAAATCCTAACTCTTGTCATCTCAACAAATCACCACCTGTTGTACGTTCCCCTTTTAAACCCCCCTTTATACAGGTTAGGGAACTAAAAAATAACTTTTGTCAAACAAAAAACCCCTAGACAGGTGGGACGTCATACCTTTTTAAAGAGGTTAGGGAAAATAAAAAAACCCAACTCTTTTCCCTCCTTTAAAAGGTTTACCCACCCGTTGTACGTCAAACCCCTTTTTACAGGTTAGGAACAAAATCCTAAATCTTGTCATCTCAAAAAGACACCAGACAGGGGGTACGTTCATACCTTTAAAGAGGTTAGGGAACTAAAAATCCCAACTCTTTTTTCCAAACCCCAACAGTCACCCCCACTGTTGTAAAGTCATACGTTAATACAGGTTAGGGAAAAAAATCCCAACTTTTGTCCCTCTCAACAGTCAACCCACACTGTTGTACATCATACGTTTATACAGGTTAGGGAACTAAAATCCTAACTCTTGTCATCCCCCAACAGTCACCCACACTCTTGTACGTCATAAGTTTTATACAGGTTAGGGGGGGGAAATTTTAAAATTTTTAACCTCTTGTCAAACTCAAAAAGTCACACAACTGTTGTACGTTTATACGGTTTTTACAGGTTTTTGGGAACTTGAATCCAACTCCCGGGCAAAACCAATTTTAAAAGTCAACACACTGTTTCAGTCATACGTTTATAAAAGGTTAGGGAACTTAAAAACCTAACTTTGTCATCTCAACAGTCACCCCAAAATTTTTGATGTATCGTTTTATTAAAAGGTTAGGGGGAACCCAAAATCCCAACTTTTTGTCATCCCCAACAGTCACCACATGTTGGGAAAGTCATACGTTTATACAGGTTAGGGGAAATAAAAATTTTAACTCTTTTCATCTCAACCCGTCACCCCAAATGTTTTACGTCAAATGTTCATACAGGTTAGGGA
Source organism: Allobates femoralis (assembly GCA_033576535.1). Lineage (NCBI taxonomy): Eukaryota > Metazoa > Chordata > Amphibia > Anura > Aromobatidae > Allobates > Allobates femoralis. Next base: position 36,013 of record JARQOC010001403.1, read on the forward strand.
ACTAAAATCCTTTAAATCTTTCATCTCAACAGTCCCCCCCAACCCAAAAATGGTTTTTACGTCATACCCTTTATACAGGTTTTTGGGAAAATAAAATTCCCAACTCTTTGTCATCTCAAAAGTCACCACACTGTAGTACGTTTATCGTTTTTTTTCAGGGTTTGGGGAACCCAAAAAGCTAAATCCCTTGGGCATCCCCAACAAATCACCCCCAACCCGTTGTACGGTTTTTCCCCCCTTTTAAAACGGTTTTGGGGAACTAAAATCCAAAATTTTTTCTCTCAACAGACACAGACAGGTGTAAATCCCCTACCTTTAAAAGGTTTTGGGAACTAAAATCCTTTAAATCTTTTTTTCATCCCCAACAGTCACCACAACGGGTTTTTACCTCAAACCCCTTTTTTACAGGTTTTTGGGGGAAATAAAAATCCCAAATCTTGGGCATCTCAACAGGGCACCAGACAGGGGGTACGTCAAACCTTTTTAAAAAGGTTAGGGGAAATAAAAAACCTAACTTTGTTTATTCAACAGTCACCACCAGTTGTACTAAAAAGTTCTAAAGGTTTTGGGAACTAAAATTCCCCAACTCTTGTAAACCCCAAAAAGTCACCACACTATTTTTCATCATAGTTTTATAAGGTTTTGGGGGAAATAAAAATCCTAAAAATTTTTTGTCATTTTCCCAAAAACACCACACCTCTTGTACGTCATTTCGTTCATACAGGTTAGGGAACTAAAAACCTAACTCTTGGGCAACTCAACGTCCCCCACAAATGTTGTACGCAATTTTCATTAAAGGTTGGGAACTAGAATCCAACTTTTCATCTCAACAGGGCAACAAAACTGGGTTTAATTCATACGTTTATTTCAGGTTTTGGGAACTAAAATCCTAACTTTTCACTAAAAATCCCCACACCCGTTGTACGTCAAAACCTTTTATACAGGTTTGGGAACTAAAATCCTAACTCTTGTCATCTCAACAGTCCCCCACCCCTGTTGACGTCATACGTTTAAAACGGTTGGGAACTAAAAACCGAACTTTGTCATCTCAACGTCCAAACCCCACTGTTGTACGTTTATACATTCATACAGGTTTGGGAACTAAAAAAACCAACCTTGTCATCTCAACAGTCACCCCACTGTTGTAAAAAGTCATACCCTTTTTTACAGGTTAGGGAAACTAAAATCCTATCTTTTGTCATTCAACAGTCCCACACTGTTGTTTGTCATATGTTTATACAGGTTTAAAGGGAAAAAAATCCTAACTCTTGTCATCTCAACAGTCCCCCACTGTTTTTTTACGTCTACGGGTTCATACAGGTTTGGGGAAATAAAATCCTAAACTCTTGTTCCCTCCAACAGTCACCACCCCTGTTTGGGACTCCCTACGTTCATACAGGTTTTGGGAAAAAAATAAAATCCTAAATCTTGTCATCTCAAAAGTCACCACAAATGTTGTAAAGTCATTCGTTTTACAGGGGTTTGGGAAAATAAAATCCTAACTCTTGGGCATCTCCCAAAAGTCACCACAAAGGGTTTTTACGTTTATACGTTTTATACAGGTTAGGGAAAATAAAAATCCTAAACCCTTTTTAAACTCAAAAATTTACCAACCCCTTTTTACGTAAAACGTTTATTTCAAAGGGTTTGGGAACTAAATTTCCCAACTCTTGTCATTCAACATTTACCACCACTGTTGTACTTTAAAACGTTTATACAGGTTAGGGGAATAAAAACCTAACTTTGTCATCTCAACATCACCACACTGTTTGTAAATTTATACGTTCATAAAGGGTTTTTGGAAATAAAATCCTAACTCTTGGGGGCCCTCTCAACAGGCAAACCCCAAAATGGTTTTTAAAAGTCATTAAACCCCTTTTTACAGGTTTGGGAACTAAAAATTTCCCAACTCCCTTTTCATCCCCAAAAGTCACCCCACTGTATACGGGCTCCCTTTTTTACAGGTTAGGGAACTAAAATCCTAACTTTGTCATCTCAAAAATCACCACACTGTTGTAAGTCAAAACCCTTTTTTTCAGGGGTTTGGGAACTAAAATCCAAATTTTTTATCTCAACAGACCAGAAAAAAACAGGTGTAAAAGTATAAACCCTTTAAAAAAAGGGTTTGGGAACTAAAATCCAACTCTTGTCATCTCAAAAAGTCACCACACTGTTGAAAATAAAACGTTTATACAGGTTTGGGGAAAAAAATTCCTAACTTTGCATTCAACAGTCACCCACTGGGTTTTACGTTTATCCCTTTTATAAAGGTTAGGGAACTTTAAAATCCTAATCCTTTTCATCTCAACAGTCAAACCAAAATGTTTGTAAAGTCATACGTTTAAAAAAGGTTTTGGGAACTAAAAACCTAACTCTTTTTTCATCCCCAAAAAAGTCACCACACTGTTTTTACGTCAACGTTCATACAGGTTAGGGAACTAAAATTCCCCAAATCTTGTCACTCAACAGTCAAACCCCACTGTTGGAGTCATACGTTTTTACAGGGTTTGGGAACTAAAATCCTAACTTTGTAAACTCAACAGTCCCCCCACACACTGTTTTTTACGTCATACGTTTTTAAAAGGTTAGGGGAAAATAAAATCCTTAACTTTTTGTCACCTCAAAAAATCACCAAAAAAACTGGGTTTTACGTCATCCTTTATACAGGGTTTGGGAACCCAAAATCCCAACTTTTTTGTCACCTTTAAAAGTACCCCACTTGGGACTCATAAAAATTTTTACAGGTTAGGGGGAAATAAAATTCCCAACTCTTGTCTCTCCCCCATCACCACACTGTTGTACGTCAAACCCCTTTTTAAAGGTTTTTTGGGGAAATAAAATTCCCAACTCTTTTCAACTCAAAAGGGGGAACCCACATTGTAGTACGTCCCTACGTTTTTTACGGGGTTTTGGGGAAATAAAATTTCCCAATCTTGTTTATCTCAACTCACCACACCCGTTTGTAAAAGTCATAAACCCTTTTTTACAGGTTTTGGGAAAATAAAATTTCCCCAACTTTTGTCATCTTTAAAAAGACATAGAAAAGGTGTACGTCAACCCCTTTTAAAAAGGGTTTGGGGAACCCAAAATCCTAATCTTTTAAACTCAAAATCAAACCACAAAATGTTGTACGTAAAACCCCTTTTTACAGGTTAGGGAACTAAAATTTCCCAACTTTTTGCATTCCCCAACGACACCAAGGGCAGGTGTAAAGTCATTAAAAATTTTAAAAAGGTTTTTTGGGAAAAAAAAATCCTAAATCTTTGGGCATCTCAAAAAGGGCACCACATGTTGTACTCATTTCGTTTTAATTTCAGGTTAGGGAAAATAAAATCAATTTTAAATCTTGTCATCTCAACAGTCCCCCCACACGTTGGGACATCATACCCTTTATTCAAAGGGTTTGGGAACTAAAATCCTAACCTTGGCATCTCAACAGTTCCAAAACCCCAATTTGTACGTTTATATTTTCATACAGGTTTTGGAAAATAAAATCCTAACTCTTGTCATCTCAACAGCACCAAAAATGTTGTACTTTATAAAGTTTTATACAGGTTAGGGAACTAGAAAACCTAACTTTGTCATTCAACATTTTAACACACCCGTTGGCCCCTATTCGTTTATACAGGTTTTGGGAAATAAAAAACCTAATCTTTTCATCTCCAAAAGTCACCCCAACTGTTTTACCCTCATAAAGTTCATACAGGGTTAAGGGGAAATAAAATCCTAACTCTTGGGCATCTTTTAAAGTTTTCCACACTGTTGTACGTCATAAAGTTTTTTACAGGTTTGGGAACTAAAAAACCGAATTTGTCATCTCAACATTTAACCCACCTGGGTTTTTACGTTTATACATTCATTTCAGGTTAGGGAAAATAAATCCCAACTTTTTGTCATCCCAACATCACCACACTGTTGTAAGGGCCTAACCCTTTTAAAACAGGGTTTGGGAACTTTAAAACCAACTCTTGTCATCTCAACAGTCACCCATGTTGTACGTCATAGTTTTTTAAAAGGTTAGGGAACTAAAATCCTAACCCCTTTTCAAACTCAAAAAGTCACCAACAAATGTTGACCTTTATACGTTTTACAGGTTTTGGGGAAATAAATCCTAACTCCCTTTTCATCTCAAAAATTTACCACAAAATGTTTTACGTCTACCCTTCATAAGGTTAGGGAACTTAAAAACCTAAATCTTTTATCCCCAACAGTCACCACACTGTTTTTACGGGCATACCCTTTATACAGGTTTTGGGGAAAAAAAAATCCCAACCCTTGTCATCCCTTTTACTGTCACCACACTGTAGTTTCCCTACGTTTATAAAAGGTTTTGGGGAAAATAAAATCCTAACTCTTTTACATCTCAACAGTCACCCAAACTTTTTTGTATCATTCCCTTTATACAGGTTAGGGGAAATAAAATCCTAACTTTTTGTCATCTCCCAAAAGGCCCTAGACAGGTGTACGTCATTTCCTTTAAAGAGGTTAGGGAACTAAAATCCTAAATCTTTTTCATCCCCAACAGTCACCACCCCTGTTGTACGGGCCCTAAACCCTTTTTCAAAGGGTTTTGGGAAACTAAAATTTCCCAACTCCTTTTATCCAAAGGGCACCGACGGTTTTACGGGCATTCCTTTAAAGAGGTAAAGGGAAAATAAAATTTCCCAAAAACTTTTAATTTTCAAACCCCCGTCACCCCCCTGTTGTAAAGAAAACGTTCATACAGGTTTTGGGGGAAATAAAATCCTAACTCTTGTCATCTCAAAAAGTCCCCACATTTTTGTACAACATAAAAGTTTATTTCGGTTGGGAACTAAAATTTAACTCTTGTCAAACAAAAACAGTTACCACACCCCTTTCCCCCAATTTTTTTCTTTTAAGGGTTTGGGGGCTAAAATCCTAACTCTTGTCATTCAACCCGTAACCCCCTGTTGTACGGGCATACGTTTTTTTCGGTTAGGGAAAAGAATCCTAATCTTTTTTCATCCCCAACCAAATCCAACACACTTTTGCACGTCATAAGTTTTATAAAAGGTTTGGGAAATAAAATCCAACTTTGTTTTCTCAACAGTTTACCAAAACTGTTGTACGTCATAAGTTCCCTACAGGGGTTTGGGGAACCCAAAAACTAACTCTTTGTCATCTTAAAAATCAACCACAATGTTTTACCCCCATTTCGTTCATACAGGGTTTGGGGAAATAAATTTCCCAATTTGTCATCTCAACAGTCAAACCCCATGTTGTACGTCATCATTCATACAGGTTAGGGAAATAAAATCCTTTAAAACCCTTTTTCAACTCAACTTCACCACCCCTGTTGGGCGTATCCCTTTATACAGGTTAGGGAACTAAAAAACCTAAATTTTTGTCAAACTAAAAAGTCACCAAAATGTTGGGACGTCCCTACGTTCATACAGGTTAGGGAAAATAAAATCTAACTCTTTTTTTTCAAAAATCACCACCCCGTTGTTTTCCCTACGTTCATACAGGTTGGGAACTAAAATCCCCAACTCTTGTCAAACCAAACAGGGCACCAAAACTGTTGTACGTCAAGGGTTTTTCAGGTTAGGGAACTAAAATTTCCCAAACCCCTTTTTCATCTCAAAAGTCACCCCCACTTTTGTAAAGTCATACGTTTATACGGTTAGGAACTAAAATCCTAATTTGTAAACTCAAACAGGGCCCACACCCCGTTTTAGTCAAAACGTTTCATTTCGGGTTTGGGGAAATAAAAAACCTAAATCTTGTCCCCCCTCAACAGTCACCCAAAACTTTTTGTTTCGTCCCTACGTTCATACAGGTTAGGGAACTTTAAAAAACCTAACTCTTGTCATCTCCCGTCCCACACTGTTGTACCATACCTTTTTAAAGGTTGGGGGAAAAAAAATCTAACTCTGGCATCTCAACAGTCACCCAATGTTTCGTCAAATTTACAGGTTGGGAACTAAAAACCAAAAACTTTATCTCAACAGTACCAATGTTGT
>JARQOC010001404.1:0-41979 GCA_033576535.1 Allobates femoralis
GGGAGTTCATGCAAAAAGAAGGTCAAGCAATATTATGTGCACTTGAAGCCATTTTGCTTTTGACAGGTGATATGCAAATAATGGTAGAATGTCATTGGGCATGAAAGATTCATTGTTACCTTGTGCAACTTTACTTTAGAAACTGCATACGCACAGTAGACGTTTTAGGGAAAGTGCTCCAAATGAGTAATGATCTATTTAACCTACAGAAATGTCAGCCGTGTGGCAACTTCAAGTCAATGGAGAAGCAAAAAGATTATGCATTTAAAGAACATTAAATATAGCAGCAGGAGGGTTGTTGTTACAGACTTAGTTGAAGTGTATCCTGTTCTTAAGGCAAAGTCTTGAAAGCATTAATATAATATATAGTTAGAATGACCTTGGCGCATTAAACAAAAAAAATAATAATTCCATCATTTTTCTGCCTATGTTGTGCAGTATAAGCTTTTATTAAATAATAATGTAGAGACTTTTTTATATTCCTTGAGTATACCTATTTTTGTTGATGTATAGTACATGGTATTAGCAGCCTACATCTTTCTTTATAAGTAAATGTAAAGGTTTCCAAAGTGAAACTTGAGAATGAGGTTGGGGGCAAGATTTTAAGTGGTTTTTTTAAGGACATGTCTAATATAAAGAAGAGTGGCTAAATGAATTCCCATCCTTTATAGAGGGGAAAAGAAAGTTCTCCCACTTAAAAAAATGATAGAGGCCTGTAATTCACATCATAGGTAGACCTCAACTATGAGAGACAAAATGAGAAAATAAATCCTGAAAAATAACATTGTCTGATTTGGAAATAATTTTTTTTTTAAATTTTGGTGGAAAATAAGTATTTGATCAAAAACAAAAGTTCATCTCAATACTTTGTTATACAGTGCCTTGTGAAAGTATTTGGCCCCCTTGAACTTTTCAACCTTTTGCCACATTTCAGGCTTCAAGCATAAAGATATACATTCTAATTTTTTTGTGAAGAATAAACAAGTGGGACACAATCGTGAAGTGGAACGATATTTATTAGATATTTTATACTTTTTTAACAAATAAAAAACTGAAAATTGGGGCGTACTCTGCTTCTGTTCTGCCACTGTGTAGCTCGCAGTATGGGAGTGAGTACAAAGGGGGGGGGCAAATCCACCATGAGGGGGAGGCACAGCGACCACAGGAGAAGATCAGAGAGACAACAAAGGGGGAACCAGAGACCAACCACAGGTGGGAGGATGAGAGACAGCACAGGTGGGGAGCCAGAGATCACGAAAGGAGGAATTCAGAGAGATGCCTGCCACCCCAAGCACCATGAAGCCCCCATTCCATCGTCATGACACCACGCACCCAATGAGATAGCATCGGGCTTTCATCTAGTATATATACAGTGCCTTGAATTTGGCCTCCTTGAACTTTTCAACCTTTTGACACATTTCAGGCTTCAAACATTAAGATATAAATTCTAATTTTTTTGTGAAGAATCAACAACAAGTGGGACACAATCCTGAAGTGGAATGAAATTTATTGGATATTTTGAATTTTTCTAACAAATAAAAAACTTAAAAGTGGGGTGTGGAATATTATTCGGCCCCTTGAGTTAATACTTTGTAGCGCCACCTTTTGCTGCGATTACAGCTGCAGTCTCTTGGGGTATGTCTCTATCAGTTTTGCACATCGACAGAATGAAATTCTTGACCATTCTTCCTTGTAAAACAGCTGGAGCTCAGTGAGGTTGGATGGAGAGGGTTTGTGAACAGCAGTTTTCAGCTCTTTCCACAGATTCTCGATTGGATTCAGGTCTGGAATTTGACTTTTACTTATTGAGATAAAATTCCAATTATACCATTTTTGGGTGGATACAATGTTTTGATTGCATTATAACTGCATTGTATTTAAATGTTGTGGCAACCAAAAAATATATAATTTTGCCATTTTGACCTTTTTTACCTTACACAGTTTGCCAATCAGATTAACTGATTTTATATTTTGACTGATCAGGCATTTCTGAATTTGGTAATACTACATATGTATATTTTTTAATAGTTTTATTTCCAACTGGGCAAAAGGAGGGTGATTTGAACTTTTAGGTTTTTTTTGTATTTTTAAAAACGTTTTTTCACTTTTCTTCTGCACTGCAAAAATGAACACCTCGTGTGAATCTGGGAATACTGGTAATAAGCAGGCACTCAAAGGAAGTGAGCATTCCTCATCTGACCCCTTGCTCTTATGGCAACACATTGACGACCTGTGAACATGGGGTCACCGGTGGCAGCAGGGAATAATGTTGGCTGATTAGAACATGTGCAAGGAATGATGCGGGTTTAGCATGTGAGTTTGTATAAGGGCTCGGACACACTCATCAGAGTTTGACTGAGGAAACTCTAAAAGGGCTGGAGCAGTGACCCTGAACGGCATCTCCCTATCTGGATGGGGCTGTCAGCTGATTGTGTTTGTGTACAGCTCCAGACTCCCCATCCAGAGAGGGAGAGGCAGTTCAGGGACACTGCTCCAGCCTTTTCAGAGTCTCCTCAGTCAAACTCGGATGCAACTAGGAAAGTGTGTCCAAGCCCTAAAAGGAAGGAAGGCGACCTTTACATTCGTGGTCATTAAGGGGTTAATATACAACCATATACCCTATCGTCAAAATAAATACAGTTTTCATACCTCCTATATCACTGTATTTCTGGTCCCTTAGATAAGAAAGAAACCATATTTTCTGCAGTATTTTTGCATTTACAATTGATGACTTACAGAGGAAAAAAGTTTAGAATTTAGTAAGAAGGGAAAGTGAGAGCTATGATGAAAGACTTGATGTATGCTTATGTAATGAAGTCAAATTTCTGCAAGCTCTGCAAGTGGGTGAATCAAGCAATAAGTATACTTTTTCTTTTCTAATATGTATTTTCTGTTTACTCAGAAAATAAAGCTCTGGACTGGTAATCAGATTGGAAACACACATCTTAGCTGTCTATTATGAAACGGTACAGAAAAAAAACAACATTGAGAAATTTATTTGGTTTAAATGTCCTACCATGTCCTGTAGGGTATCTGTATTTGTCCTACTAAGCAGAGAACGTTAACGGTTACTAATAGAAAAGGGAGCTGCCAGTAGAGGATATTGATGATTTGTGTGTGCAAGAACATTCAACTTGGCAGTGTCTTCTTCAGACACTGAGTAATAATCTCACGGATAACAGCCAAGGCATAGAAGTGCATATATTTCTGCATGTAGAGCTCAAAGTGGATGCTTAAGAAATCAAAATGTTCTTTTTGGTTGTGTAGCCAAACATTTTCTGGATTGGTGAGGCAGTGGTATAAATCAATTTACAGTATATACTCGTGTATAAGCCGACCCGTGTATACGCCGACCCCCCTACTTTTGCCCCCAAAACCTGGGAAAACCTATTGACTCGTGTATAAGTTGAGGGTGGACCCCAGCACAGGTATACAGCCCCCAGCAGTGTGGTATACAGCAGCCTCCACAGTGGTAGTATACAGCAGCAGTCCCAGTGGTATATACAGCAGCAGCCCCAGTGGTAGTATACAGCAGCCCCAGAGGTATATACAGCAGCCCCAGTGGTAGTATACAGCAGCAGCGCCAGTGGTATATACAGCAGCAGCCCCAGTGGTATATACAGCAGCAACCCCAGAGGTAGTATACAGCAGCCCCAGAGGTATATACAGCAGCCCCAGAGGTAGTATACAGCAGCCCCAGAGGTAGTATACAGCAGCCCCAGTGGTAGTATACAGCAGCAGCCCCAGTGGTATATACAGCAGCAGCCCCAGAGGTAGTATATAGCAGCCCCAGAGGTATGTACAGCAGCCCCAGTGGTAGTATACAGCAGCCCCAGAGGTAGTATACAGCAGCCCAGAGGTAGTATACAGCAGCCCCAGAGGAATATACAGCAGCCTCCCCCCCCATATCAGTATACAGGCCCCCCACCCTTGTGCAGCAATCCTGAAAAGGAAATCATACTTATCGCTGCCGCTGTCCCGCTGTCCCGCCGCCGCCGTCATCGCGCTCCTCCGTCTTCATCCAGCGTCTTCTGGCTTCCTCCTCTGGTGCGCAGACAATGACGTCATTGCCTGCGCCGACCAGAGGAAGCCGGAAGAAGACGGATGAAGCCAGAGGAGCGCGATGACGGTGGCGGCGGGACAACGGGACAGCGGCAGCGATAAGTATGATAATGTTTTCCTTTTCAGGATTGCTGCACAAGGGTGGGGGGGCCCTGTATACTGATATGGGGTGGGGCTGCTGTATACTGTATACACTGTATACAGTGTATACAGTATACAGTGACTCGCGTATAAGCCGAGGGGGGGGACTTTTCAGCCCAATTTTTGGACTGAAAAACTCGGCTTATACGCGAGTATATACGGTATTAGTTTGAGTTATGGTGGTGGTAGGTATTGATGCAAGTGCTCTATTGGCCTCTTCTAGAATAGTGTCTGGTGGTCGTTCTCTGCTGAGTCTTGGCATTCGGTCTCTAGGGCTGATGGTGTTTGCTTATCTAAGATTTTCTGTTTCAGATCAGCCGTGGTAATCTATGGTTGCAGGATTGGATCAGGATTTTCAGGGGGTTGCACATGTTGTTCTTCCAGGTCTTCCTGTGATGTGAATGTGCAGTTGATCTACTGTATTTTAAGTTGTGATAATAGCTTTATCTTTATGACACTGAAACATTTGGTGAATAGTTATTTCTCAATCAATGGACATGTAATTCTTGTATCCATCCAGTTTCCCATGTTGGAGGCTGTGCACTTAACAACTACACTAAACTGTGTGCAGAATTAATAGGCAAGTTGTATTTTAGAGGATTATTTTTATTATTGATCAACAACTATGTTCTCAATCAACCCAAAAGACTCATAAATATCAAAGATTAATATTTTTGGAAGCTGGAGTGTTTTTTTTTTTTAGATTTGACTATCTTAGGAGGATATCTGTTTGTGCAGGTAACTATTACTGTGCAGAATTATTAGGCTACTTAATAGAAACCACATATATTCCCATCTCATTTGTTTTTTTTCACCAGGAAAAAATATAACTGCACAAAATTTAGAAGTAAACATTTCTGACATGCAAAAACAAAACCTAAAAAATTAGTGACCAATATAGCCACCTTTCTTTATGATTACACTAAACAGCCTTCCATCCATAGATTCTGTCAGTTGCTTGATCTGTTTACGATCAACATTGCGTGCAGGAGCCACCACAGCCTCCCAGACACTGTTCCCAGAGGTGTACTGTTTTCCCTCCCTGTAGATCTCACATTTTAGGAGGGACCACAGGTTCTCTATGGGATTCAGATCAGGTTAACAAGGGGGTCATGTCATCATTTTTTTCCTCTTTTGGACCTTTACTGGCTTGTCATGCCGTGGAGCAGTTGGATGCATGTAATGGAGCATTGTCCTGCACGAAAAAATGTTTTTCTTGAACGATACAGAAAGCTTCCTGTACCACTGCTTGAAGAAGTGGTCTTTCAGAAACTGGAAGTAGGTCCCAGAGTTGAGCTTGAGTGAGTGTGACTGGGTGGGTGTGTGGCAGAGTGTGAGTGTGTGTAGCAGAGTGGGAGTGTGTGTGGCAGAGTGTGAGTGTGTGTGACAGAGTGTGAGTGTGTGTGGCAGAGTGGGAATGTGTATGTGGCAGATTGGAAGTGTGTGTCTGTGGGAGTGTGTTTGTGTGTGGTAAAGTGGGAGTGTGTGTGTATGGCAGAGTGGGAATGTGTGTGTGTGGCAGAGTGGGAGTGTGTGTATGGCAGAATGGAAGTGTGTGTGTGTGGCAGAGTGATAATATGTGTGGCAGAGTGGAAGTGTGAGTGTGTGGAAGAGTGTGTGTGTGCATGTGTGTGGCTATCTGTGTAGCAGAGTGGGTGTGTGTGTGGCAGAGTGGGAGTGTGTGTGGCAGAGTGGGAATATGTGTGTGGCAGAGTGGGAGTGTGTGTGGCAGTGTATGTGTGGCAGAGTGGGAGAGTGTATGAGACAGAGTGGAAGTGAGAGTGTATCAGAGTGGGAGTGAGCGTGTGAGTCAGTGTGTGTGTGTCATAGTGGGAGTGTGTGTGTGGTAGAGTGGGAGTGTGTGTGTGTGTGAGTGGGTGGGTGTGTGGCAGAGTGGGAGTGTGTGTAGCAGAGTGGGAGTGTGTGACAGATTAGGAGTGCGTGTGACGGAGTGGGAGTGTGTGTGGCAGAGTGAAAGTGCATGTCTGTGGGAGTGTGTGTGTGGTAGAGTGGGAGTGTGTGTGGCAAAGTGGAAGTGTGTGTAGGGGAGGGTGTGTGGCAGAGTGCGAGTGTGTGTGTTTGGCAGAGTGGGAATGTGTGTGGCAGAGTGAGTATGTGGAAGAGTGGGAGTCGGCGCGTGTATGTGGCAGTGTGTGTAGCAGAGTGGGTGTGTGTGGCAGAGTGTGAGTGTATGTGGCAGAGTGGGAGTGTGTGTGTGGCAGATTGGAAGTGTGTGTCTGTGGGAGTGTGTGTGTCTCACCTGTCTCAGCACCCAGTCACCCCCACTCAGTACCCACTCACCCACTCAGCACCCAGTCACCCGTCTCAGCACCCAGTCATCAATATAAGCACCCACTCACCCCGGCTCAGCACCCACTCACCCCAGCTCAGCACCCACTCACCCCCGCTCAGCACCCACTCACCCCCACTCAGCACCCACTCAATCCGTCTCAGCACCCACTCACCCCCACTCAGCACCCACTCAATCCGTCTCAGCACCCACTCACCCGTCTCAGCACCCAGTCACCCCACTCAGCACCCAGTCACCCCCACTCAGCACCCAGTCACCCCCACCCATCACCCACTCACCCCTGCTCAGCACCCACTCACCCCTGCTCAGCACCCACTCACCCACTCAGCACCCACTCATCCCCGCTCAGCACCCACTCATCCCCGCTCAGCACCCACTCACCCCCACACCCACTGTGTCCACCGTGCACAGTGTCATCAAGAAGTTTAAAGTCCACGGCATTATGGCTAACCTCCCTAGATGTGGACGGAAAAGAAAAATTGCCGATAGATTTCAACGCAAGATTGTGCGGATGGTGGATAAAGAACCTCGACTAACATCCAACCAAGTTCAAGCTGCCCTGCAGTCCGAGGGTACAACAGTGTCAACCCGTACTATCTGTCGGCGTCTGAATGAAAAGGGACTGTATGGTAGGATATCCAGGAAGACCCCACTTCTTAACCCGAGACATAAAAAAGCCAGGGTGGAGTTTGCCAAAACTTACCTGAGAAAGCCTAAAACTTTTTGGAAGAATGTACTCTGGTCAGATGAGACAAAAGTAGAGCTTTTTGGGCAAAGGCATCAACATAGAGTTTACTGGAGAAAAAAGAGGCATTCAAAGAAAAGAACACGGTCCCTACAGTCAAACATGGCGAACGTTCCATGATGTTTTGGGGTTGCTTTGCTGCCTCTGGCACTGGACTGCTTGACCTTGTGCATGGCATTATGAAGTCTGAAGACTACCAACAAATGTTGCAGCATAATGTAGGGCCCAGTGTGAGAAAGCTGGGTCTCCCTCAGAGGTCATGGGTCTTCCAGCAGGACAATGACCCAAAACACACTTCAAAAAGCACTAGAAAATGGTTTGAGAGAAAGCACTGGAGACTCTAAGGTGGTCAGCAATGAGTCCAGACCTGAATCCCATAGAACACCTGTGGAGAGATCTAAAAATGGCAGTTTGGAGAAGGCAGCCTTCAAATATCAGGGACCTGGAGCACTTTGCCAAAGAAGAATGGTCTAAAATTCCAGCAGATGTAAGAAACTCATTGATGGTTACCGGAAGCGGTTGATCGCAGTTATTTTGGCTAAAGGTTGTGCAACCAAGTACTAGGCTTAGGGTACCAATACTTTTGTCTGGCCCATTTTTGGAGTTTTGTGTGAAATGATCAATGTTTTGCCTTTTGCTTCATTCTCTTTTGTGTTTTTTCATTGAAGACAAATTAAATGAAGATAATAATACCAAAGAATTTGTGATTGCAAGCATTTTCAGGAAGAAACTGAGTACTATATAACAGAATTGCAGGGGTGTCAGTACTTTTGGCCATAACTGTATGCACTTTACTTGAAAAATTATTAAAAAAAAAATCTTCATTTTCAAGAGCTGGATTTTGCTTTTTAGTTTTCTTGATTGTATTACCAGGTTGTGACAGGACTGGATTTTGTGCACCATTAAAGCTGGATAGAAAGCAATATGGTAAGCTGGATTTTACAAAAATTATGTAAAAAATAGTCAGTCAATTCAGAAATTATAAGTAATATTCATGTGGTGCTTCTCCCACTGGAATGGGGCCAGGCCCCGAGACACGTTTTGGCACCAACCTGTCAATATTTCAGCTCTACAGTATTACTGATATAACTCTGCTGCTCAGTTCTACACAGAATTTTATTACAAAATCATTAATCGCTGAGTCAACCATGCTTTAATTGCTGTCAGGTCTTCTTTGAGCGAGCTGAAGATGGCGGCTGCACAGTGATAGAGCTCCGGCAGCACCAGACATAATGCGGCTCATACCAGCTCACAGCAACTTCCCCGACCACTGAGGCACCTACCGCTGGCACCACAGCACAACTGGGCACATGGTGACCCGAGGCAGATCACAAAAGAAGGCCTCTCCTCCTCGCCTGCCGGACTTCTTCCCGCGGTCACAGACTGCACATGCTGCAGGGAAAATGGCTGCGGCTTCTCCCTCCAGATCATCACACTCCTCCCGCAGCTCCAGGGACTCAGAAAGAGGTGAGACTTCAGCAGCAGCACAACATAGCTGCTCTGTGCCTATGACCAGGGGGATATGAAGGAATTCCTCACATCTATACATGCCTCATTAAGAGAGGATATGCAGGAGATGTTGAAAGAGATAAGAGGAGATATTAACTCCTTGGGAGCATGCACAGATCATTTGGAAAACAAAATGTCTAAACATGTCTCTGTTATTAACGCTCTGGTAGATGAGAACCCAGCTATGAAGGGCAAATTAGCAGGTTTTTTGACAAACTGCCTGACTTAGAGGACAAATCCAGGAGGAACAATATTTGTGTGAGCGGAATCCCTGAGGATATTGCAGACAAAGATTTAGCTGCTTTCCTCCAGAATTTTATGCAGGCTGTCCTGCCCTCACTCTCCTCCAGAGACTTACTGGCAGACAGAGTACACAGAACACCCAAGCCCACGCATCTAGATCCATCGCTTCCCAGAGACATTCTTGCACGGATTCACTTATACACTACAAAAGAAACCTCTCTGAGGCAAATCAGGACCCCCTCTGAGCTACCCTCTGAATTCAGAGATCTACAGGTCGTTCCAGATCTGTCAGCTGCTACCCTGGCCAAAAGGAGAGAATATGTTCATGTTTGTAAGGCTTTGAGAGACACCCACTTACAGTACCGCTGGGGGTTTAACCCTGTGCGTTTGATTATTACATATGAAGGCCGCACAGTCACCTGCTCTTCACCTAAACAAGCGGAGGAGAGGCTCACGGACTGGAAAATACCCTTTGCACCCAGACAAGCGGACATAGGAAGGAAAAAAGCCTAAGATTGGTCTACAGCTTGACTGTGCCACATGGACGGTGTCTGGATTGCAGAGCTCCCTTGCTGCACCTTTCAGTGGGACTGTGGATTGTGAATCTATTTACTTCCACCCCTCTACACAGATCTATATTCTGAGGACTGTCTGGACCATTCTGGACGTTCCTGCGATGACTCCTCATACACTGACCTATGTTTTGGTTATTTTGCTTGTTTTTTTCCTTTTTTACTTACTTTTTTCTATTTTTTTACTCTGTCTGTTTTACATTCAGAGCTCTCCTCCGATGCACCTACATACATGCCCTTCCCCTTTCTTCCCTCCAGGTTTTTTCTCTCCAAATCCCTGGGCATTCTCTGACTACATCGATTTTTGACTGCTTTAATGGATCTAGCTTTTGTGTGTATATAAGTTCGGGTACACCACCTGTGGGGTCACTGGATAATAATAGAGGCATAGACTTTAGTATAAGGGTATTATGAGTCTAAAAATTTTCTCTTGGAATGCCAGGGGTTTAAACTCCCTGAAAAAAATCTATGATGTGGAGAGAGGTGAGGCGGTCGAAGGCGGATATTATCTGCTAGCTCTTCTTTGGACTCTGACATACTTATTATCGATCCGATGATTCCTTATCGTTGAATTTGCACTGATTTACAGGACCATTGCAGCTTCGATTATTCCATCTTGACATTGCTGCTACACAAACAGCAACTGTCAAATCCGCATAATTAATCATCATGCAGGCTAAGGTTTTTGATGATCCATCTCACCAGTTTAGACATATCACTATCCTTTCAAAGTGTAATGATGTAGAATAATGCTTAAATGGTTTACCAGGCTTGACTTTAATTCTCTGGTGCTGACACTGGAAGCAAGCAGTCATGTGACCGGAAGTATGCGATTTTCATACTTGCTGCCCCCTTTCAACTAGACGTCTCCAACCTTGCTCAATTCGCTTGTATTGAGTGAGACCGCTGAAGTCTAGTCTGCACTTGACCAAATGTATACAAATCAGATAT
Source organism: Allobates femoralis (assembly GCA_033576535.1). NCBI lineage: Eukaryota > Metazoa > Chordata > Amphibia > Anura > Aromobatidae > Allobates > Allobates femoralis. Next base: position 10,535 of record JARQOC010001404.1, read on the forward strand.
TTACAGACATGTGCCCTCCTGCTCCTGGCGTTTAAAATGGAGAATGCTGACAGTATCCACACCATGTGGATGCACCTAAGCCCAAAGCCTGGACAACCCCTGTATTGATTTTCCTTAAAATGGTGTAACCAGCAGGGTTCCGTGGTAACAGGTTGGGTGTTAGGCCAGGCCAGGTGTTAGGTCCACATCTTGTTTGGTCTTTCCATCCCGGCAGCTGCACTTAATCAGCATTAACGCAGTGTAACGCTTATGTTAGCTTGCATTAACGCTTCCATAGACTAACATTGTAAAACGCATCAAACTGTAAGCCAAAATGTGCTTGTGTTTGGAAATCTGCATTTTTTTCAACACACAGGATAACGCTGCTAATAACGTGTGATGTGCGCTATGAATAAACGCAGATTTTCAAATGCGTTCACCAGTGCATGTCTATAGCAGTGTTAACGTAAGCGAACGCTGATGTAACAACTCGGTAATGCTGATCAAAAGTGCAGCCGCCGGGCAGAATGAGTGAACATGAAGTGGACCTGGCCTTATCCAGAAGACAGATACAAGTTCTGTCTAGTTTATGCTAGGGCTGGGATGCATTTAATTATTTATTTTATCATTTTTCATATTTTTATATTAATTGTGGGATCCCTCTGGGGCACATTTTATAATAATAATAATAATAATAATAATAATAATAACAATAATAATAATATTAATCCTCTTAGAATTTGTAAACTACTAACCCTAGCAATACAACTTAATTTATTGATATGATCATGTAACTAAAAATGTTTTATGGTTTATGGAGAAGAATCAGGGCACCGATCAATTATAGCCGAGCTGTACGGTATAAGCAGCGTCAGCTGCAGCAGGCCCGGGGGTGCGCTATCCTGTAACAGCTTGAGAGGCACAATCATAAAATAGAGAAGGAGGCACTCACCGGGTTGTTGATTTTCACCAATGGAAGGCTTTATGTGACCTTAAGGTACAGTGTGTAGGGGAGGGGGTGGCGGAGGTGCAGACGATGGCACCGTTTCGGGTCTGGTGCCCCTTCGGCTGGTCTTAGCTCCAGACCAGCCCAGCCGAAGGGTCACCAGACCCAATACGGTGCCGTCGTCTGCACCTCCGCCACCCCCTCCCCTACACCTTCACCTTAAGGTCGAATAAAGCCTTCCATTGGTGAAAATCAACAACCGGGGGTGTGCCTCCTTCTCTATTTCATAAAAATGTTTTATGCTTTCAACGTTGGAGGAACATGCAGAAAATATGAGTTATTTTTTAATAATAAAGGTAACTCATGTCTTCAGAATTATCCAGACCTAATACATTTTGAAATTATCTGAAGAATCTTTAAAAACATAATCTTCAAAGCATTTGCAAGCAATTCTTTTTCAATTACAATTTAGATTTTTTATTTTCATTGTCATTACATGATGTAAAAAATATAAATCTAAACACAATTACTGCATGAGGGTATTATGTTCATCTTTACTTAAACTTACTGACATGAGCACCATACGCATCTCCCTGTGTGACCACACTAATCTTCCATGATTTAGGATATTTAATTAATTATGACTTTATGGGGGCAATGGTACATGACATTCATACTTATCGTGTTAAACTGCAATAAGCACAGTATGTAATTTGCATGATTAATGGTTCAAGTAGTGCTAAAAGAGATTTCTGTAAATTACTGATGGACTGAATATTTAACCTTTGTAGAATATTTTGTTTCATAGGTGTCTTACTCCAAACAAATTCTCCACTTTAATGTCAAAAACTATTATCTGAGCATAATATTATCATTAGTTAATCAGTAGTTCGGTTAATAAGTAAAGATTATGATTTTTTTTGTAATATTTGCATGATGACGTTTATTTTAAATATGAATAATAATCACAAGTATAACTTTAAGTTCAAACAACTGGCTTCATATATATTTGAAAACAAAAAATACATAATTTAAGTTTTCTTTGTTACAGAAAAAAATATACGGTATAGGTAAAGTTAAAATGTTTGTACATTATGTTTTTACATTTTTCCTATAATTATTCATTGTAACAAACTATCAAGGTAGAATGTAATTCAGTTGCTGGTGAATTCCTGTATAGTGTCATGTCTGTACAGAGTCTTTGCATATAAACAAGAATTTGCTTCATGGGCCATTTCAGTGGATTAGGCTGGCTTCACACCACGGTGAAATCCGATCCGGGGCTGTCAGGGATGAACCTGACAGTCCCGGACCGGATTTGCAAACAGAACCAGAGGGCAAATATGCCCCCCGGTCTGGTGTGCAGCCAGATGCCGCTAATTGCAGCTGCAGCTGCTGATTATTCAAGATCACGGCTAGCAGGAAGCTAGCCACGGTCCTAAAATTACAGCGGCGTGCAGCCGACGGTGTCTGGTTGCCGGATCCTCCTGGATCAGGGCATTCTGGCCCCATAGACTCCCATGTTAGGGAATGCCGGATTGCCCCTGATCTGGGAGAATCTGGGAGGATTTTTCTCCCCGAACACAAAAATACTGCATGCTCCGATTTTGTTAATAGTATGCATGACTGGCATCTAACCTCTAAGTGCAGGTGCAAGCAGAAAAAATACATACTAATGAAAATAGGAGATATCTGCTGCAACACTGACACTAAATGTGTACAATTCATGAGTGTAATGAGCGGCCGAGCTAATATAAGAAACATGATAAAATGTATTATGGCAAACACTGCTCTAGAATATATTGCAAATTGGATGATTGCAACAAGATGGAGAACCAAGCTGGCCTCCGGGCGGGGAAGGGGGAGAGGGGAGGAAGTTCAGTCAAAATGACTGAGCTCCCTCTCCTCTCCCCCTCCCCCTTCCCAGCCCGGAGGCCAGCTTGGTTCTCCATCTTGTTTGAGTCCAGCACACACTTTTCCTTTTTCAATTAAAAATAAGGGCATATAAACCTAGTCACATTGCACAACTCTGTTAGTCATAGTGGTAGGACCCGGTGAGATGGAAGCACCTTGTCTTTGGTCACCGGGCAATCCGCAGTGGCCACTGCTTAAGCTAAGTCTTCCAATTTGCAATATATTCTAGGGCAGTGTTTTCCATAAAAGATTTTATCATGTTTCTTATATTAGCTGTGCAGCTCGGCCGCTCATTGCTCCAATTTTGTGTCCGGGAGAAAAATCTGATTCCTCCCAGATTCTCCCGGACACATGGAAACCGGTTGGCAGAGAGCTGCCATCTGGCTCCATCCGGCCCCATAGGATACTATGGGGCCAAAATTCGGTCCGGGGCTGTCCGGTTTACACCAGACAGCCCCGGATCAGATTAAACCGTGGTGTGAAATCGGCTTTAGATTAGGGATGAGCGAGTCTACTCGCTAGGACTCGTTACTCGGCGATTCTTAAGGGACTCGCTGGACTCGGTAATCGGCGAGTCTTTTAGCGAATACTCGCTCAGTAACGAGTCCAATGCAAGTCAATGGCAATCTTAGTTTTGTCAGAGTTTACTTTATCTCACTCGCTAGACTCGCTAGACTCGCTCTATCACATCGCTATATAGCTTGAATCTCCCCAAACAGCAGCGAGTCTGAGCGAGTCTACGAGTCCGAATCCTAGCGAGTCTGCAATTCCGAGTCCTGTATTCTCTATTCGGGACTCGCGAATCCAGAATCTTTTATGTTACTAGTCGGCATTGCGTGTTAGGTCAGAAAACTTGTGAAGAAGGACAAGCATGTTAGCCAATCATAGTCAGTAATGCCATAGCAGTTTTGGTTGTGTCAGGACTATGATTGGCTGCTGTCCATCGTGATGCCTATGTCATCTATGACAAGGCAAGGCAGTATATAAGGCTTGCCCCCGCCATTTTGGGCACATTCCTGAGAAGAGCTGACCTAGTGCAGGGAGACTTGGAGCAGATCTAGGGACAGTTAGGCAGTGTAGGAGTCACATATAACCCAAAAGTTCTTTTCAGAACTAACAGGACGGAGTGTAGGAGTCAAGATTCCTCACACATAACCCAAAAGTTCTTTTCAGAACTACCAGGACGGAGGATTGCTGTACAGGACTGTAAGGAAGGGGAGATAGGAGCAGCCTTACAGTGAATCCAGCACCATCCTCAGAGCTTAGTTCACCCAGCTTTCCGCAGAGCTGTAATCCTAAGCTTTTTCTTATTTTTGGCACTAGTCTACCAAATAATTTTGGTGCCATTTTTCCACAAAAAATTTCCTGTGCCAGTGCGTTGCTGTACGGTGTCCTGCCTGCAGCTCGCACGGTACTTGTAACATTTTACGCAGCCAGCACCGCAGCCTAATAGTGCCTGGTTCTGCGTACTAAACAATTTTTTCCTGTGCCAGTGCGTTGCTGTACGGTGTCCTGCCTGCAGCTCGCACGGTACTTGTAAACTTGCACGCAGCCAGCACCGCAGCCTAACAGTGCCTGGTTCTGCGTACTAAACAATTTTTTCCTGTGCCAGTGCGTTGCTGTACGGTGTCCTGCCTGCAGCTCGCACGGTACTTGTAAACTTGCACGCAGCCAGCACCGCAGCCTAACAGTGCCTGGTTCTGCGTACTAAACAATTTTTTCCTGTGCCAGTGCGTTGCTGTACGGTGTCCTGCCTGCAGCTCGCACGGTACTTGTAAACTTGCACGCAGCCAGCACCGCAGCCTAACAGTGCCTGGTTCTGCGTACTAAACAATTTTTTCCTGTGCCAGTGCGTTGCTGTACGGTGTCCTGCCTGCAGCTCGCACGGTACTTGTAACATTTTACGCAGCCAGCACCGCAGCCTAACAGTGCCTGGTTCTGCGTACTAAACAATTTTTTCCTGTGCCAGTGCGTTGCTGTACGGTGTCCTGCCTGCAGCTCGCACGGTACTTGTAAACTTGCACGCAGCCAGCACCGCAGCCTAACAGTGCCTGGTTCTGCGTACTAAACAATTTTTTCCTGTGCCAGTGCGTTGCTGTACGGTGTCCTGCCTGCAGCTCGCACGGTACTTGTAAACTTGCACGCAGCCAGCACCGCAGCCTAACAGTGCCTGGTTCTGCGTACTAAACAATTTTTTCCTGTGCCAGTGCGTTGCTGTACGGTGTCCTGCCTGCAGCTCGCACGGTACTTGTAACATTTTACGCAGCCAGCACCGCAGCCTAATAGTGCCTGGTTCTGCGTACTAAACAATTTTTTCCTGTGCCAGTGCGTTGCTGTACGGTGTCCTGCCTGCAGCTCGCACGGTACTTGTAAACTTGCACGCAGCCAGCACCGCAGCCTAACAGTGCCTGGTTCTGCGTACTAAACAATTTTTTCCTGTGCCAGTGCGTTGCTGTACGGTGTCCTGCCTGCAGCTCGCACGGTACTTGTAAACTTGCACGCAGCCAGCACCGCAGCCTAACAGTGCCTGGTTCTGCGTACTAAACAATTTTTTCCTGTGCCAGTGCGTTGCTGTACGGTGTCCTGCCTGCAGCTCGCACGGTACTTGTAAACTTGCACGCAGCCAGCACCGCAGCCTAACAGTGCCTGGTTCTGCGTACTAAACAATTTTTTCCTGTGCCAGTGCGTTGCTGTACGGTGTCCTTCCTGCAGCTCGCACGGTACCTTCCATCTCGCTTAAAATATCTTAGCCTCTAGTGTGTACCTTTCACGAAATAGTACCTGCTACTTGTTTTACAAGCCCCAGAAAGCCACCAGAAATTATAAAATGTCACACAAAAAACCAAATGAGGTTAAGACTGGCATCAACCACAAGCGTAGGTGCTGGCAGAAAAAATTATATACTTACAAATAGGTGATCCGCCGCGACACTACTATATTAATGATTAAAGTGAATAAATGAGTAGCACCAACAAGACGAGGATCTTATGAGTATAATGCAATTGTGAAATGCAGAAACTGCCCTGTGCTATACATGTAAACTGGAGAACTTAGTCTCATTAGTAGCTACTAAAGAATAAGCTTGGCATCCACATCAAGGAGTCTCCATTGCCAAGTCCTAACACTATGCCTCACAGAAATGGTGTAATGTGAATGGATATATATGTCCTAGGTGTAATTAAAAACGACGATTAGGTGTGTATCAGGATCTAGCAATGGTGTCCAAGTGTGGCAACCAAACTAAAGAAAAAGGAAAAAAATGGAACATGGGAACTAAATTATAGAGTGGGAGCTCAGTCCAAAAATGCAATATATAAATGAGGTTAAGACTGGCATCAACCACAAGCGTAGGTGCTGGCAGAAAAAATTCTCCAGTTTACATGTATAGCACAGGGCAGTTTCTGCATTTCACAATTGCATTATACTCATAAGATCCTCGTCTTGTTGGTGCTACTCATTTATTCACTTTAATCATTAATATAGTAGTGTCGCGGCGGATCACCTATTTGTAAGTATATAATTTTTTCTGCCAGCACCTACGCTTGTGGTTGATGCCAGTCTTAACCTCATTTATATATTGCATTTTTGGACTGAGCTCCCACTCTATAATTTAGTTCCCATGTTCCATTTTTTTCCTTTTTCTTTAGTTTGGTTGCCACACTTGGACACCATTGCTAGATCCTGATACACACCTAATCGTCGTTTTTAATTACACCTAGGACATATATATCCATTCACATTACACCATTTCTGTGAGGCATAGTGTTAGGACTTGGCAATGGAGACTCCTTGATGTGGATGCCAAGCTTATTCTTTAGTAGCTACTAATGAGACTAAGTTCTCCAGTTTACATGTATAGCACAGGGCAGTTTCTGCATTTCACAATTGCATTATACTCATAAGATCCTCGTCTTGTTGGTGCTACTCATTTATTCACTTTAATCATTAATATAGTAGTGTCGCGGCGGATCACCTATTTGTAAACACAAAAAACCAAATCCCAAAAAAAGTCTTGCTAAGGGACAGGGACGAGGTACAGGCATTGGTAGTCGTGGCCAACTATCCACCAGTTCGGGCAGACAGACGAGGATTGATCGATCGTTCCTCCTGTCTAACTTTCCCCGTCAGGAAAGTAAATGAGTATTGAGGCCGGAAGACGAACAGCATCTAACGTCTTGGCTGGCAGACAAGACCTCAACAACAGGTTCTTGCAGCACTCAAGGTTCCTTGAGCACTGTGTCTACTGTTGGTACATACCATGCTGGGTCATCTAATCCACAACCTCTTCACAGTTCCTCAGACCAACAGCAGCCCCATGAAAATGTTGACACAGACATGGGTCACTCAGATGACTTATTTGGTACATATAATCCTTTACATGAATCCGGTTTGCCAGACTCCGTAGTAGATGAGATACTTGATGAAGAATTGTCCAATCATGGACAAGTTTTAGAGACACCCCGGCCACATGAACGTGTCTTTCAGCAAAGTCTTAGACCCTCTCAGGAGTTGGAGGATGATGATGATGAGACAGTGACACACTTGTCATCTGGGGAGCAAAATCTATCTTGTTATCGGGAAGATTTAGAAGAGGAAGGGGTTGATGATGAGACAACTGATCCCACGTGGAATGTTGCGATGCAGAGCCAGCAGAGCAGCACGGAGGAAGAAAGTGTGTATGTCCCACCAACAAAGGCACCAAGGCCTACTCCTCCCACCAGAACTGAAAGAGTCACCACTGTTGCCCAAAATGTGTCCACTGTGGCTCAAAATTTGTCAACTGTTGGACAAAATGTCTCAAATGTGGGCCTCAGTAATCCCTCAGGGAGTACAGTCAAGCCTAGAGGTCGGTCAGCCACTGTGTGGAAATTTTTTAAAGATGGGCCTTCTCAAGAAAATGTGGTCATCTGTACCATCTGCCATGCAAGGCTAAGCAGAGGCCACGGGAAAGGAAACCAGAGCACCAGCAGTATGCGGAAGCACATGGCTGGTCAGCACCCTATTCAGTGGTCAAAAGTGCAGCCTTCCACAACAGTGTCATCTGACCCAAAGACTGCGACGGTAACTCAGATACGTCCGTCACAATCAAGTGTTGCTGAAGCTGGTCCAGCTCATATGTACTCATCACAAGCAGCGGTTGCAGAGAGACTGAACACGAGTGCAGACAGTTCTCGGTCAGCAACATCCTTACAGTTATCAGTGACACAGCTGTACGAAAGGAAGCAGAAATACCACTCTTCCCACCCATTAGCCAAAAAAATAAATGCACAGATAGCTAAGTTGTTAGCAGTCGAGATGTTGCCGTTTAGGCTTGTGGGTACAGACTCTTTCCGTGAGCTTTTGGCTGTGGCAGTACCACGCTACTCGGTTCCAAGCCGCCACTACTTTTCACGTTGTGCCGTCCCCGCGTTACATGAGCATGTCATTAACAACCTCAAGCGTGCCCTCACCAACGCTGTAACCGGGAAAGTACACCTTACTACGGACACGTGGACAAGCAGTTCAGGACAGGGCCGGTACATCTCGCTCACCGCGCATTGGATCAACGTTGTGGAGAGTGTGCCAAACGATGTTAGTGTTACATCAAACATCCTACCCACGCCACGGATAGCTGGCACAACCTCATTCAGGGTCTCTGCATCATCCTATATGTCCACTACCCCATCTTCCGCTTCCTCGACCAATCCTCAATTGCCCTCAACATCACGGCCAAGTTGGGAGGTTTGCTGCAGTGCTTCAGCAAGACGCCAACAGGCTCTGCTGAAGCTGATCTGTTTAGGTCACACACCGCACACTGCAGTAGAGCTGTTGAAAGGTCTGAAGCAACAGACAGATGAGTGGCTATCCCCACTCCAACTCCAGACCGGTCTCGTGGTGAGCGACAATGGTCGTAACCTAGTGGCTGCACTAAAGCTCGGAAACCTTGTGCACGTGCCTTGCATGGCTCACGTGCTGAATCTAGTAGTGCAGAAATTCCTGCGTACATACCCAGAGCTATGTGACCTACTGGAGAAGGTGCGTCGAGTTTGTGCACATTTTCGTCATTCGTCAACAGCGGTTGGAAAACTTTCATTGCTTCAAAAGCAATTGAATTTGCCCAACCACAGACTCATTTGTGACATGCCGACACGATGGAACTCTACATTCCATATGTTATCGAGGATCAATGAGCAGCAGAGGGCAATATCCGAGTATCAGTTGCAACATGCCCGTCAGACCGGCAGTCAGCCACGACATATTAGTACAATGGAGTGGGTGTGGATCGCTGACACATCTGAGGTTCTTGATAATTTTGACTACTGCACAAAACTGGTGAGCGGTGATCAGTCCATCATCAGTGTCACTATACCCATGCTGTGTCTGCTGAAAGAATCCCTCATTAATCAGAAAAATGAAGCATTGAGAGCCCAGCAGATGGCTATGGAGCCAGATTTAAACAGCGCAGTACCTAGCCAGCAAAGCCAGTATGACCAGGCAACAATGGCTCCTGAGGAGGAACAGGAGCAAGACGATGAAGAGGATTTATTTTTTGTTGGTGCCGATGTCAACCCAGATGGTACTCACAACCCCAGCTTTGTGTCTGTCCACCATGGGTGGCCTGGAGAGGAGGAGGCGGAGACAGACTTTGCGGATACAATGGGTATTGAACATCGTTCTGAGGACACTGAAGACATGACTCTATGCAGCTTAGAAATAGTTGAGGTATGTCTGCTCACCTTTCCTATCCAATGAGGTGCCCAGAAAAACGTAGATATAATATGTAAATATATTTCTGTCACACTCGTATGGGAAAAAAAAAATTTTCAGAAAGAGTACATGTGAAGCAAAATTATAGTTTATTCGTTTCTGTTCTCAATAGTGAAAAGCTGCTTATCCACAACGTTTCGGCAGTTTGTGCCTTGATCACGCAACAGCTAATACATATGCCATAAAAAATAGAGAAACAGAACATATATTAATAAGGTATAATAACACACCATAATCATAATTCTTATGATATATCAAATAAACCAAAAAGAGCCCCACTACAATACAAAACAATAGCATATAATAGCTCTTTCATAATAACATATGTAATATACATGATTCTGTGAAGCAAACAACTCTATCCATAGTAAAGAGGTAATAGTAAGTATATACCTTTAAATTTGAGGTATCGCTAATGAGTAATCCAATGCGGATTATATAGGGCGGGTACCAACACTAAATCTGGTAACTGGAGAAGTATATGAAAATAATCAATAGTCTACAAAAAAAGTATTAATCATTAGAATGGGATAATGTGAAAGGTTCTGTCACTGTGTTACCTTGTAAAGTCCTGAATATCTCTGTTATCGTGCGGGTGTCACTTGTCAATAATGATGCCGTGAATCTCATAGGTAGAGCCCCAATAAACAGAAAGATATATAGCTTTACTTATCTCTAGGGAATCATGTGAAAACACTAAGGTACACAGCTCAGCATAATACCTACTTAGCTTTCAATTAGTTTAAGATATATATCCCAGTGCCAGATTAGTACGGTCCCACTATAGGAAAAAAGAAGGGAAATCCCTTATATAAACCCACTATGAAGTGTTCAGAAGAGATAAAGGTCCCAGAGAGGGAGTGCATTACCTGACCGAGTGAGTTTCAAATGCGTGTACACCGCTGGTATGGAGCGGCGTCCGGGCTGAACGTCGCCCTTAAATAACATGTGATCCGTGACGTCTCAGACGCTAGATGCGTAGTGCGCATGCGCGCAACGTGCTACGTCGTTCCGAGTGTTTCCGATAATGTACGAGGTATAGCGAGCAGGGGAAAGGTAATGAATGACGCCAGTCTCCCTGGACAGAGCCAGGAGAAGACCGGACCCAAATAATGAAGCTGAGTGTTCCTGAATCTTAGCGCTGATGCTGTGACTGGTCGGTGTTATCTAATTAGACCTCTGGATACTGTAAAAAAAGTGAAAATAAATCACATCATTGTACAAATAATGTAAGAATAATGCATAACATATGAGCAATGTCACAATAAAGATTAATTACAAATGACTACTGACCAGATCTCTCACAGACTACAGCACTATTGCAGAAACTACCTTGTGCTTATAATAATCATGTATCCATGAACGAGAGGCATGAACAAAGGGAGTTTATACATGGCCAATATCAGGTTGTGACTGAAAGGTGAAACTATTACACAGGTGAATATTCTATGATAATACTTCGTACTCCCTATTCAAACCCCGTGGTTCAAGCGTGTCTAATGTATGGATCCAGTAATTTTCTTTATCTTTTAACCTCTTAATCCTGTCCCCTCCTCTCCTGGATAGGGGAACATGGTCAATGACCTGAAATTTCAATTGTGAGACCCCATGACCACATGCATTAAAATGATATGGAATCGGGAGTAAATCCTTTTTACACCTAATGGTGGACTTGTGCTGACTTATGCGGTCTCGGACATGCTGGGTGGTCTCCCCAACATATCCGAGACCGCATGGACACTTGATAAAATACACTACGTATGACGACTCACACGTGAAGAAGCCCTTAATCTTGAATCTTTTCCCTGATCGGGGATGGAAGAAATACTCCCCCCTGGTCACATGCGAGCACTGCATGCAACTAATGCAGGGGAAGGTACCCCTCCTTGTTGTAGTCAAAGTCCCCTGTGTCATTCTGGGTAAACTAGAGCCTATATCGGCTCTTACCAGATAGTCCCTCAGATTCCTAGGTCTCTTGGAACAACATAAGGGATTATTGGAAAACTCAGCTACTTTGGGATAAGCGGAACGGAGGATACCCCAGTGTTTCCTCACGACAGAGTTAATTAAGTTAGAGAATGGATGATATGTGTTAACAAACATTACCCGCTTATCACTCACTTGTCTATTGGAATTGGAAAATGTAGTTGATAATGTACTAGTAGGATAACCTCTCGCCCTAAACTTCGATTGCATTTCTTTCAATCTCACAGTTTTTATCTCTGGCTCGGATACTATTCTCTCAACTCTCATTAATTGTGATTTGGGTAATGCCCTTTTGAGGTGTTTGGGATGGCAACTGGAATACATAAGTAGACTATTTTTGTCTGTAGGTTTGCGATACAGGTCTGAGATGAGCGTACCCTGTGGTGACCGTGTCACTTGAGTGTCCAAAAAATTAATGGTGACGGGGTCACAATTGAGGGTAAAGTGAAGGCCTTGTATGTAGCTATTGAGATCTCCAAAAAAATTATCAAGTTCAGTTCTATCGCCTTGCCAAATGAAAAATATATCATCTATAAACCGTAGCCATAAGGTGACATGTGTTGTAAAGAGTGGGTGGGTGTAAACGTACTTGCGTTCAAATTCCGCCATGTAGATGTTCGCGTATGGTGGCGCTACATGTGAGCCCATAGCCGTCCCTCTCTTTTGTAAAAAGAATGTATCCTCAAATAGAAAATAATTATTGTACAATATCAACTGTAGAGCTTCCTTGCAGAAGTTCCTTTCACACAACGTAAAATTTGTTCTAAATGTTAAGAAAGAATTAATGCAGTCGACACCCATTGTATGTTCTATTGAGGTATACAGGCTATTGACATCTATAGTCACCAAAAGAGTCTCATCCGTAAGGCCTGTCACAGTCTTAATTTTAGATAGAAAGTCTGATGTGTCTTTAATGAATGATTCTATGCCAAAAACCAGTGGGGTTAAAATTTTATCCAAAGTTTTCGAGAGTGGTGAGAGGATAGACTCCGTGGAGGCAACAATTGGCCTACCCGGAGGATTATATAAGTCCTTGTGAATCTTAGGTAAAACATAGAAGACCGGAGTTACCGGACTCCTATGTATTAAATAATCGGCGAGTTTCTCATCAATTACATTACTTGTCCTATATTGTTGGATAAAATTAGCCAACTTGTTCCTTATTTCTGTCGTGGGGTCCCTGGGAATCGGAGAGTAAGTATCAGTATCCCTTAATTGTCGGTGAACCTCGTTAATGTATTGGATCTTATTCATGACTACAATTTTGCTTCACATGTACTCTTTCTGAAAAATTTTTTTTTCCCATACGAGTGTGACAGAAATATATTTACATATTATATCTACGTTTTTCTGGGCACCTCATTGGATAGGAAAGGTGAGCAGACATACCTCAACTATTTTTGATCGATTTTTGTTCTGGCTCCCAAATGTCCTTCCTAACCCTTTCCTTTAATCATGATGAAGCTACCTCTATTCTGTCCAGGGTGAATTCTAGTTCACCTTTCTTGACTGTCCCACCGGAGGAGCTCAAAACCAAGGACTTTGAGAAAGACTTACGCAAGAGGATTGCCCTTGATCTACACAGTGCAACACTTGCTGAGTATTATAGAGTACAGAGAATACCAAGAGGCCTCAGAGTCTCTTTGAGACCAACCCTTTTTCAAGATAATCAGAGTTATTGTGATAAATTCGAACAAATCCTGAATAAATGTTCCATGGATTTAATGCTACTGACTATAGACTATATTCAAGATGAGCTTCTGACCTTGGATGAGAAGATCAAGGCCAGCGAGATTCAGCTAACTGAAACGGTCAAAGACTTTAAGAATATTAGGTCAAAGATTAATACATCGACTAACGAGTTTAAAAAGACACTACAAAACAAGAAACGTTCCAAGTTCAATAGGGACGAAGAAGATTATTTGAAGAACCAGGTTTATTTCTGGAAGTTTACAGATTATTCGCGTTTTAGGGCACCTCGCAAGCCATGGTCTGCCACATCAAGCTCAGATGGAGACCAGGGAAACAATCGACCTGGTCCTTCGGCTCCTTTTTTAGGCCGAGGCCGTTTTTCAAAAGGAAAACGCGGAGGAGTAAGAGAGGGAGTAATGACCAGATCTCAGGTAGGTCAGAAAATATAGTATACAATATTTCTTCTTATTGCTTATCCCCATCTGAGGTTAATCTATTACAAAAAGGCCTATCCTTTTGTCCGGTTCCATCTTTCAATACCTTTCAAACAGAACAAGAACTACATAGATTTTTTCGGAGCGTTAGACTGAAGGCACATTTTTCGTCTGTAGTGCCAAATCCCATATCTACTACGATACCGTCTTCTTCCTTTAATCTCAAGGGCCTGGGTTTATACACTCCTAGTAATTTTCAGCCGCCGAGGAACATACATCCAGTTGAAACATATATCTCAATTGTACAACGTGAGGTAACGGAGATATTTAAAAGAATTACACAGGGAGAATTACACATAAAACACAACCTCACTGTGGATGAATCCAGAGCTCTGCAGAGTCTTTCCATTAACAAATCTATCATAGTAAAACCGGCGGACAAGGGGGGCTCAATTGTAGTCATGAATAAGATCCAATACATTAACGAGGTTCACCGACAATTAAGGGATACTGATACTTACTCTCCGATTCCCAGGGACCCCACGACAGAAATAAGGAACAAGTTGGCTAATTTTATCCAACAATATAGGACAAGTAATGTAATTGATGAGAAACTCGCCGATTATTTAATACATAGGAGTCCGGTAACTCCGGTCTTCTATGTTTTACCTAAGATTCACAAGGACTTATATAATCCTCCGGGTAGGCCAATTGTTGCCTCCACGGAGTCTATCCTCTCACCACTCTCGAAAACTTTGGATAAAATTTTAACCCCACTGGTTTTTGGCATAGAATCATTCATTAAAGACACATCAGACTTTCTATCTAAAATTAAGACTGTGACAGGCCTTACGGATGAGACTCTTTTGGTGACTATAGATGTCAATAGCCTGTATACCTCAATAGAACATACAATGGGTGTCAACTGCATTAATTCTTTCTTAACATTTAGAACAAATTTTACGTTGTGTGAAAGGAACTTCTGCAAGGAAGCTCTACAGTTGATATTGTACAATAATTATTTTCTATTTGAGGATACATTCTTTTTACAAAAGAGAGGGACGGCTATGGGCTCACATGTAGCGCCACCATACGCGAACATCTACATGGCGGAATTTGAACGCAAGTACGTTTACACCCACCCACTCTTTACAACACATGTCACCTTATGGCTACGGTTTATAGATGATATATTTTTCATTTGGCAAGGCGATAGAACTGAACTTGATAATTTTTTTGGAGATCTCAATAGCTACATACAAGGCCTTCACTTTACCCTCAATTGTGACCCCGTCACCATTAATTTTTTGGACACTCAAGTGACACGGTCACCACAGGGTACGCTCATCTCAGACCTGTATCGCAAACCTACAGACAAAAATAGTCTACTTATGTATTCCAGTTGCCATCCCAAACACCTCAAAAGGGCATTACCCAAATCACAATTAATGAGAGTTGAGAGAATAGTATCCGAGCCAGAGATAAAAACTGTGAGATTGAAAGAAATGCAATCGAAGTTTAGGGCGAGAGGTTATCCTACTAGTACATTATCAACTACATTTTCCAATTCCAATAGACAAGTGAGTGATAAGCGGGTAATGTTTGTTAACACATATCATCCATTCTCTAACTTAATTAACTCTGTCGTGAGGAAACACTGGGGTATCCTCCGTTCCGCTTATCCCAAAGTAGCTGAGTTTTCCAATAATCCCTTATGTTGTTCCAAGAGACCTAGGAATCTGAGGGACTATCTGGTAAGAGCCGATATAGGCTCTAGTTTACCCAGAATGACACAGGGGACTTTGACTACAACAAGGAGGGGTACCTTCCCCTGCATTAGTTGCATGCAGTGCTCGCATGTGACCAGGGGGGAGTATTTCTTCCATCCCCGATCAGGGAAAAGATTCAAGATTAAGGGCTTCTTCACGTGTGAGTCGTCATACGTAGTGTATTTTATCAAGTGTCCATGCGGTCTCGGATATGTTGGGGAGACCACCCAGCATGTCCGAGACCGCATAAGTCAGCACAAGTCCACCATTAGGTGTAAAAAGGATTTACTCCCGATTCCATATCATTTTAATGCATGTGGTCATGGGGTCTCACAATTGAAATTTCAGGTCATTGACCATGTTCCCCTATCCAGGAGAGGAGGGGACAGGATTAAGAGGTTAAAAGATAAAGAAAATTACTGGATCCATACATTAGACACGCTTGAACCACAGGGTTTGAATAGGGAGTACGAAGTATTATCATAGAATATTCACCTGTGTAATAGTTTCACCTTTCAGTCACAACCTGATATTGGCCATGTATAAACTCCCTTTGTTCATGCCTCTCGTTCATGGATACATGATTATTATAAGCACAAGGTAGTTTCTGCAATAGTGCTGTAGTCTGTGAGAGATCTGGTCAGTAGTCATTTGTAATTAATCTTTATTGTGACATTGCTCATATGTTATGCATTATTCTTACATTATTTGTACAATGATGTGATTTATTTTCACTTTTTTTACAGTATCCAGAGGTCTAATTAGATAACACCGACCAGTCACAGCATCAGCGCTAAGATTCAGGAACACTCAGCTTCATTATTTGGGTCCGGTCTTCTCCTGGCTCTGTCCAGGGAGACTGGCGTCATTCATTACCTTTCCCCTGCTCGCTATACCTCGTACATTATCGGAAACACTCGGAACGACGTAGCACGTTGCGCGCATGCGCACTACGCATCTAGCGTCTGAGACGTCACGGATCACATGTTATTTAAGGGCGACGTTCAGCCCGGACGCCGCTCCATACCAGCGGTGTACACGCATTTGAAACTCACTCGGTCAGGTAATGCACTCCCTCTCTGGGACCTTTATCTCTTCTGAACACTTCATAGTGGGTTTATATAAGGGATTTCCCTTCTTTTTTCCTATAGTGGGACCGTACTAATCTGGCACTGGGATATATATCTTAAACTAATTGAAAGCTAAGTAGGTATTATGCTGAGCTGTGTACCTTAGTGTTTTCACATGATTCCCTAGAGATAAGTAAAGCTATATATCTTTCTGTTTATTGGGGCTCTACCTATGAGATTCACGGCATCATTATTGACAAGTGACACCCGCACGATAACAGAGATATTCAGGACTTTACAAGGTAACACAGTGACAGAACCTTTCACATTATCCCATTCTAATGATTAATACTTTTTTTGTAGACTATTGATTATTTTCATATACTTCTCCAGTTACCAGATTTAGTGTTGGTACCCGCCCTATATAATCCGCATTGGATTACTCATTAGCGATACCTCAAATTTAAAGGTATATACTTACTATTACCTCTTTACTATGGATAGAGTTGTTTGCTTCACAGAATCATGTATATTACATATGTTATTATGAAAGAGCTATTATATGCTATTGTTTTGTATTGTAGTGGGGCTCTTTTTGGTTTATTTGATATATCATAAGAATTATGATTATGGTGTGTTATTATACCTTATTAATATATGTTCTGTTTCTCTATTTTTTATGGCATATGTATTAGCTGTTGCGTGATCAAGGCACAAACTGCCGAAACGTTGTGGATAAGCAGCTTTTCACTATTGAGAACAGAAACGAATAAACTATAATTTTGCTTCACATGTACTCTTTCTGAAAAATTTTTTTTTCCCATACGAGTGTGACAGAAATATATTTACATATTCTATGCAGCTTAGGACACATGGCTGACTTCATGTTGACTTGTCTGCTAGAAGACCCACGAGTGATTAACATATTGCACAACGACCTCTACTGGTTGGCCACCTTTCTGGACCCACGTTATAAAGATAAATTCACCTCGCTGCTGTTTCAGTCACCACGTGGCTTGACAATTGACTATTTCAAGAGGGTTCTTGTGGATAATATGCTTCGAATATCACCGTCAGACAACACTCTGCCCATAGTTAGCAACTCTGTGCAACAGCAGCCTTTGGTCGGGGCACAATCATCCACGCTGTCCAGAAGAGATGCTGGAAAGATGTCCGCAAAGTGGGCTATGTTCAATAAGCCATCGAACCTGCAGCGCCATGTTGCTCCAGTAACCATCTCTCGGAGACAGAAACTTACCAACATGGTACAAGAATACTTAAGTGACAGTACCTGCTTCCTGACTGATGCCGCAGTCCCGTTTAATTACTGGGTCTCCAAGCTCCACACGTGGACAGAGCTCTCGTTGTATGCCTTGGAGGTGCTGGCATGCCCTGCAGCTAGTGTGACATCAGAGCGGGTTTTCAGTGCCGCTGGGGGTATCATAACTGATACCAGGACACGTCTTACTCCAGAGAATGCAGACAGGCTTACTCTAATTAAAGGGAACCAACCACCTCAGATGACGTGTATAAGCTGTTAATACATGTCCCTGGACCCTATGTACACCATTGCAGCTATGTTTTTGCTAAGAATATTGATAACAGCAAACCAAAATAAACAGTTTATAAACTTACATGATTTAGTACTTGAGGGCGTCTCCCTCGGGCTTTAGTACGAGAGGGCTGTGTGTTATGCAGCCTGAGTGGCTTTCCTCCCCCTCCCTCTCTGTTTGCAGGACGTCACTGAGAAGACGTGCACGGACGGGAGCTGCCTTGGGTGCCCGCCCACACCAAGATAATATCACGCCCTAATGTGACGTCCTGCAAACAGAGAGGGAGGGGGAGGAAAGCCACTCAGGCTGCATAACACACAGCCCTCTCGTACTAAAGCCCGAGGGAGACGCCCTCAAGTACTAAATCATGTAAGTTTATAAACTGTTTATTTCGGTTTGCTGTTATCAATATTCTTAGCAAAAACATAGCTGCAATGGTGTACATAGGGTCCAGGGACATGTATTAACAGCTTATACACGTCATCTGAGGTGGTTGGTTCCCTTTAAGTTTAATAGGAACTGGATTTCACAAGACTTCTTGAGCCCTGAAGACGACAGTACTCAGAGCTGAAGTGCCACGTTCAACATCAATATGATATAATAAATCATTGTATTATATTGTGTCTTTTTGGTACAAGCAGTATGTACAAGACCATTAACGATTTGCGTAACCATGTTCCTGCAACCTGGTAAGGAGGCTGCTTCATCTTAAACCAACACTACACCTTAACTTCGGTTTCATTAACCATCACAACACCTTTTCACAAGGAATCAACCTTTATTTTCTGTTACCAAACATTTAAAAGCCCCTTGGGCTAATTTTTTGAGCCACCCTGGCTAACAAGCGGATCATGGCCCTTAGGCCTGCATTTATACCCAAAATGCAAAACAGCCCCTTGGGCTAATTTTTGGAGACACCCAGCCTAAGAGGCTTATCATGGCCCTTAGGCCTGCATTTACACTCAAAATGCCAAACAGCCCCTTGGGCTAATTTTTGGAGCCACCATGGCTAACAAGCTGATCATGGCCCTTAGGCCTGCATTTATACCCAAAATGCAAAACAGCCCCTTGGGCTAATTTTTGGAAACACCCAGCCTAAGAGGCTTATCATGGCCCTTAGGCCTGCACTTATACCCAAATTGCCAAACAGCCCCTTGGGCAAATTTTTAGAGCCACCATGGCTAACAAGCTGATCATGGCCCTTAGGCCTGCATTTATACCCAAAATGCAAAACAGCCCCTTGGGCTAATTTTTGGAAACACACAGCCTAAGAGGCTTATCATGGCCCTTAGGCCTGCCTTTACACTAAAAATGCCAAACAGCCCCTTGGGCTAATTTTTGGAGCCACCCAGGCTAACAAGCTTATCATGGCCCTTAGGCCTGCATTTATACCCAAAATGCAAAACAGCCCCTTGGGCTAATTTTTGGAAACACCCAGCCTAAGAGGCTTATCATGGCCCTTAGGCCTGCACTTATACCCAAATTGCCAAACAGCCCCTTGGGCAAATCTTTAGAGCCACCATGGCTAACAAGCTGATCATAGCCCTTAGGCCTGCATTTATACCCAAAATGGCAAACAGCCCCTTGGGCAAATTTTTGGAGCCACCCTGGCTAACAAGCTGATCATGGCCCTTAGGCCTGCATTTATACCCAAAATGGCAAACAGCCCCTTGGCCTAATTTTTCCAGGCACCAAGCCTATGCCTCCATCGTGGGCATTGCATGTACTATGCTCCTAGTACAAGCAATTCTATTGTATGGGCCAAGCACCATGCTTTCTGAAAAAAATGTATATGAAGCCCCTTGAGCTAATTTTTTTAGGCAACAAGCCTATGCTTGCATCGTGGGCATTGCTTGGACTATCATCCTGCTGGAGCCTGGAGAAAGGTCCCACTGTACGCTCTGTAAAAACGCGTAGACGCGATGTGTAGCAGGTAGATGTCCCAGCCTCTCACATGTGTGTTCCTAGTCTTGTTGCCATAGCGAGGCATTAAGTAACCCTCCAAACACAGGCACTGTTTATTTGTCAGCAACATTTGTATGTGGAGTCATGATTTTACACTTAGTAACCAAGGTGACTTCATGCTCCATGCGGTCCGTAAAGTACTTGCTAATGATGCTCTCTCTCCCCTGTCCTCCACGCCAAATGTCTCGGGGTAATCCTTGACTCATCCCTCTCCTTCAAGCCCCACCTCTAGTTCCTAACCAAGTCCCTGTCACTCCAACTGTAAAATATTTCAAGAATTTGCTCGTTACTCAACCCTGACACAGCTAAAACACTCATTAATGCCCTCATCATCTCCCGCCTTGACTACTGGAACCTCCTTCGCACAGGCCTCCCTGCAAACTCTCTTGCACCTCTCCAATCTATACTAAACTCTGCTGCCCGACTAATCCATCTGTCCTCACGCTACTCACCTGTCTACACCCTCTGCCAAGCCCTTCACTGGGTCCCCGCCCCACAGAGAGTTCACTTTAAAACACTGATCATGACATTCAAAGCCTTACACAACCTATCCCCACCATACATCTCCGACATGATCTCCCGATACCATCCCTCACGCTACCTGCGTTCATCCCAAGAACTTCTCCGACACTCCCCCCTCATCTCCTCTTCCCACAACCGCATACAGGATTTCTCCCGGGCATCAACCATGCTCTGTAACTCGCTGCCCCATCTCATCACTCACTCGCCTACCCTGGGAACCTTCAAGAAACACCTAAAGACTCACCTTTTCCGACAGGCCTACAACCTGCCATGACACCCCGCTACACGCCCCACGACCGACACCTTCCCCACCCTATTGTATCCCCACCCACCCCTCGTTGAATGTGAGCCCACGCGTACAGGGTCCTCTCCTGTTGTACCTCTATGACCTTATTGTCTATGTTTATTGTACTTCTCCTTGTGTACCTTATCCTCATGTAAAGCGCCATGTAACCTATCGGTGCTATATAAATAAATAATAATTATAATGATGATGACTTTAAGCCCACCCACAAAACAACCTACACATCCATTCCCTGAAAAAAGACAGACACAAAGCAGTTTTTGTTAACTGGGTATTATTCCGCCATAATGGTAAAGATGTCAGAATTTTTTTTTTTTTTTTTTTTTTTTTTTTTGGTACAACTTTGTAAACAGTAGGAAAATATAAGAAATAATAACATAAAGAAATTGTGCAATGCACATGAACAAAAAATAAAAAACAAAAAAATAAGGGGTCTACAGCTGCTGGTAGGTTGCCGCATCCTCCGGCCTTGCCAGTAAAGTGACACCATCACCCTGGTCCTGCAAGAGGTCAAGGGCCCCATGAATGGCCTCCGGCAACCCTTGAGGGTGGATCATCTGGGCAGGTGTGGGGAAAAATGGTAGGTCCCTGTTAGGTGGACAGTGTGGAAAGGGAGGTACAGGCCTCTGGGGTGGCACATGGCTGTCCCGGGGTGTGGGCCTGTCTTGGAGGTTGTAGTGTCTGAGTTGCCACCCCTCCAAATAATTGAAAACCTCACCTGGGTGGTTTGGTGGGCGACTGGCGTCAAGCACAATCTGTAATGCTGACCTTGCCCGCAGTAGCCTGTGAAATGGAATTTCATCCAGGAATGGTATCAGACTGTGGGCAAAGTCAGCATTACTTTGTGCACGCCGTCGATTAGGTGACCCCGGGATCAGACCATGGCTGCTGTGAGGTGGGCATCCAGGTTCCTCCTCTTGCGGCCGGACATGCCCCAAAGCTGGGGTTGGTGCTGGTGGCGGCGGTGGTGGTGTTGGTGCTGGTGGCGGCGGTGGTGGTGTTGCTGTTGCTGGTGGCGGCGGTGGTGGTGGTGCTGGTGCTGGTGGCGGCGGTGGTGGTGGTGTGTGGTGCTGGTGGCGGCGGCGGTGGTGGTGGTGGTATTCCACCAGCTTGGCCTTGCTCCTCCACTAAAGGGGCTTCAGGGGCCTCCCTCGCCTGTTCAGGCAGCTGTGGTGGTGGACGGTTACCACGTCGCCTGCGGTAGTGAACCTCTCTGTGGGTAAAGGCCAAAAAAGTTTGGTGAATGCATTGCATTTGGAAACAAAAACATAGGTCAAACATTAAGTTGCACACATTTTTGACTCTGTGTATCAGTGTATTCAGAATCAGAAATTTTTTATTATTATTAAAGAATAACTAACTGTACATAACATAAATGAATACGTCACTTTGTTTGCTAATTCCCTAATAATACATAATTTTTCCCCCCTTATTAACCCCCACCCCCCCATCCCATCTAACCTAGACGATCAATAACACCAATGGTTCACATGAAAAAAAAGTCCCCCTGACTTCACTGTTAACTTGACATACTTAATTTACCAAACTTTTAGGTTATATCATCTATGTAAACCAGTGAAGGGGTTCAAACGTATACAATATATATATATAATATAATATTTAATATAATACAATATATATAATAATGACTATTCAGCCACAATCTCCATCCACTTCTTTCTCAACCCTCGTCCATGGCTCCCACATCTGTGTATTCTGTGTTTTCATTGTTGACCTTAAGATTTAATTGCAGCCAATAAATTAGGACATTTTGGCTCATGGCTCAACCAATATTCTATGTGTGGGTAGTGTTGGTACTCGATTTTTTGACATTCCATTTGAAATTTAAGCATTTGTCTGCCCATTTACACTGTGCCCTGCCTTAGGCAGGACAGCTATTTAGGCACTTGAAGACACATTAGTGGCCACAAGTATAGCATTTATTTTTTGTTGTAACTTTATGTGGACAAAGCTATAGCCTCACACTTTGAGGCAAACTCATTCTTCAGGGTTGTTTGCCATCAGATGGACACAAAAAGACGCAGTGTGGGCGACCTTGGTTTCAAAGCACATAACCCAGATCTATAGGGCAGGTGAGTAAGACAGGAAATGTAGTCATGCAGCATAGGTGACACATGAGCATTCGGCGTTAGTGCCCTACACTCCTTGTTGCTGCCATGTATGCTAATCAGGAATGTCTCGGTAAATAAAACCCACAAAACATATGGCTTGGATTTTGAAATGACTGTAATGGACATAGAGTATGGGGTTGTTTTTGATCAGCAGGTCACACATCGTTGTTGCCAAACAAGGTGGTATTCCCAGATGAACAGTTTTACAATTATTCCAACGGGGCCGAACACAAAGCCGGGAACAGCAAGGGCAAACTTCTTGTTCCCTAAAGTACCTTGGACATAAAAGCCTGTTGCACTTAAAATATGGCCCCTTTAAGTTTGATTTTATACAGCATTAATACACTATGTTTTTCGGAGGATTCTTAATGTGGCCATCAGTTAAAAACAAAACAATTAAATTCACATGTGGGCCCTAATATCTACACCATCACCTTGCAGGCCCAAATATACCCATGGGAAAACTGAACCACACATATTTGTAGTGATACAGAGTATGTCCTCTAATGTGTATGACTGTGTCAACAATTTGGGATGGTGTACAAACATTTTAGTGCAAAAGGGGTATATCCTTACAACGTTATTTACCCTAAAAACACCCACAATTACACGTGTAGGGATGTATGTGGCCCTTATGCAAGTGGAGGGAGGCCATTAGGAACTGTGAGGCACCGCCGGCATGATACGCATGGCCGGGGTACATCACATGTAGGATCAGAGGATGATCCTGTGCACACTGGCCGGTTTTCCTGTGATGATAATACTGTGTGAACCAACCTGAACACAATGCGGTTTCATGAGCCTAATGAGCGGCAGTGAGAGTGGGATGAGATCGAGGAGTCCATGAGGAATAGGATGTAACGAGTGAGTGCTGACAACCCGGAACACAGGGAGTTAACCTGAGCTGTGTGACAGGCTGATTAACAGCAGCTGAGGGGGTGTGTCCATGTGGGAGTGGCTGGCACGATAAGAGCCGGCCACCTGAGTGATTGAGAGATTGATTCTGGAAGCTGAGATTGATTCAGATGGAAGCTGAGACCAGCCAAGTGCAGAGCAGTCTAGAGGCTCTGAGTACATGATGGGGGCATGCTAGCTCCATGCCGGTGCCGAGGTCCGGGGTCGTGTCCGCACCTGGAGGGGGAAGCCGTGGCTGAACCAGGTGGATACTGGTCCGGGCGTGGGGTGAAACACGCCCGGGAAAGGAGCCTGTGGGGATGCCTGGTGGAACCTGTGACACAGGTAGCGAGACCCGGATCCGTGCCCGGTAAGAAAGCAGTTCCCGAGCGATAGTGTGAACTGTGCACCTTGTGTGCGTAAATCATGTTAGGCGAGTATAGACCGCCCTTGGGACCGACTCAGTGGAGTCTGTTAAAGGTCCTGATGATCCGGAATGTATGTAGTCCTTGGAGGCAATTGTATGTAGTGTGCCAGGCGGGCATAGACCGCCTTTAGGTCCGAGTCAGAGTGCTCAGTTAAAGGACCTGATGAAACAATGTGTTTAACTATGTGTATGAGGGCTTAGGTAATGGCCCTGAATGAGAGATGATGACCTATGTAAGACCCATGTATAATCATGTGGAGAGACAGTGACCCAGCTGGTATGGATGATGTTGGAGGCGTTCCGTCCTTGGGACGAGAGGGAGGCTTGCCCTGCTGCATGCAGAGGGTACCTGATCCCTCAACCACGACCTCAAATGGTGTGGGTGTGCCTGTGGTGCCAGAGACAGGGGTAATAGGGCTCCTAGTAGGTATCGGATGTGGTTCCCGTGTACTATGGTTTGCCAATCCCTGTAATGGGCCATGGAGGGGCCACAGTCCATGGATGTGGGCTGTGAGCAGGTGTGTGATCCATGGACGTTTGAATGATGGATCACATACGGTGTGTAAGGTCCCGGTCAGGCAAGATTCCTGACTACGGGTGAATGTACAGTTAGGGCCAGAAATATTTGGACAGTGACACAATTTTGGCGAGTTGGGCTCTGCATGCCACCACATTGGATTTGAAATGAAACCTCTACAACAGAATTCAAGTGCAGATTGTAACGTTTAATTTGAAGGGTTGAACAAAAATATCTGATAGAAAATGTAGGAATTGTACACATTTCTTTACAAACACTCCACATTTTAGGAGGTCAAAAGTAATTGGACAATTAAACATAACCCAAACAAAATATTTTTATTTTCAATATTTTGTTGCGAATCCTTTGGAGGCAATCACTGCCTTAAGTCTGGAACCCATGGACATCACCAAACGCTGGGTTTCCTCCTTCTTAATGCTTTGCCAGGCCTTTACAGCCGCAGCCTTCAGGTCTTGCTTGTTTGTGGGTCTTTCCGTCTTAAGTCTGGATTTGAGCAAGTGAAATGCAAGCTCAATTGGGTTAAGATCTGGTGATTGACTTGGCCATTGCAGAATGTTCCACTTTTTTGCACTCATGAACTCCTGGGTAGCTTTGGCTGTATGCTTGGGGTCATTGTCCATCTGTACTATGAAGCTCCGTCCAATCAACTTTGCAGCATTTGGCTGAATATGGGCTGAAAATATATCCCGGTACACTTCAGAATTCATCCGGCTACTCTTGTCTGCTGTTATGTCATCAATAAACACAAGTGACCCAGTGCCATTGAAAGCCATGCATGCCCATGCCATCACGTTGCCTCCACCATGTTTTACAGAGGATGTGGTGTGCCTTGGATCATGTGCCGTTCCCTTTCTTCTCCAAACTTTTTTCTTCCCATCATTCTGGTACAGGTTGATCTGTGTCTCATCTGTCCATAGAATACTTTTCCAGAACTGAGCTGGCTTCTTGAGGTGTTTTTCAGCAAATTTAACTCTGGCCTGTCTATTTTTGGAATTGATGAATGGTTTGCATCTAGATGTGAACCCTTTGTATTTACTGTCATGGAGTCTTCTCTTTACTGTTGACTTAGAGACAGATACACCTACTTCACTGAGAGTGTTCTGGACTTCAGTTGATGTTGTGAACGGGTTCTTCTTCACCACTGTTGTCATCCGTGGACGCCCAGGCCTTTTACAGTTCCCAAGCTCACCAGTCAATTCCTTTTTTCTCAGAATGTACCCAACTGTTGATTTTGCTACTCCAAGCATGTCTGCTATCTCTCTGATGGATTTTTTCTTTTTTTTCAGCCTCAGGATGTTCTGCTTCTCCTCAATTGAGAGTTCCTTTGACCCCATGTTGTCTGGTCACAGCAACAGCTTCCAAATGCAAAACCACACACCTGGAATCCACCCCTGACCTTTTAACTACTTCATTGATTATAGGTTAACGAGGGAGACGCCTTCAGAGTTAATTGCAGCCCTTAGAGTCCATTGTCCAATTACTTTTGGTCCCTTGAAAAAGAGGAGGCTGTGCATTACAGAGCTATGATTCCTAAACCCTTTCTCCGATTTGGATGTGGAAACTCTCATATTGCAGCTGGGAGTGTGCACTTTCAGCCCATATTATATATATAATTGTATTTCTGAACATGTTTTTGTAAACAGCTAAAATAACAAAACTTGTGTCACTGTCCAAATATTTCTGGCCCTAACTGTATATCATCATGCTGGGGTGACTAAAGCCAGGCGGCAGGTACCGACATTGGGACCCACAGGGCCGTTGAGGCGTATGTAACGAAGGTCAGAAGCAGGGGTTAGAAGGGCTCCCGTATTGGGTAACGCGTGGTTTGGCGGGAGGCCGCAGCCCCACGGGTTAATAGGGTTTGCCAATCCCTGTTATGAACCCGGAAGGGTCATCATCGTACTGTAACTTATGTATAGTGTAAGTAGGCCGGAGGCCGTAGCCACCATGGGAGCTGTTAGTAGAGCTCCAATGGGGACAGAGATGGTTACAGGTCCCGGGTTACTATAAAACGTTATGTGCAATATAAGTGTTATGTGATGTTAAATGTAAATGTATGGTGTATTTATGTAAAGTGTTGTTAATCAATGTGATATGTGTCAAACATGCTACCCGGGTTATGTGATTAATATGTGAAAATAAACGGGTAGACATTGCTTAACCTTATAAACACGTGTTCTTGTCGTTTTGCAAGCGGGTTCCCCGGTTGCTACCTCACAGAACACATACAAATGATGCTTACGACAGGCAAACCAGACAAGGCCACACACCTTAGAGACCATTGCAGGGAAGAACATGGCTTTGTTCCACAAACATGCCAACAATCATAGCTAATTGTGAGGTCACGGAACATTGTGTCTGCCCACCCTGCTTATTTGTCCCAACGTCAGAACGTGACTATAAATGTGTATGTCCTGGATCATTGCCAAAGGTAATAGAAATCTGTTGCACCATGGCAGAAACAAACCCCAGTGTGGGTATGTAAACCAGCACACTCATTATAGAGCTTCATACGTACACTGTGTGCCCTCGTGGACAGGGTCCTCTCCTCTTGTACCTGTACAACCTGATTGTCTTCCTTTACTGTTTTTTGTAGTTAACCATTATCCTCATGTAAAGTGCCATGGAACCTAATGGCGCTATATAAATAAATAATAATAATAGTAGACAACAGTGCTGCAGACACATACCTTGGCATACGGGCCACCGGTCCAAGGAAGGACAGCCGGTCGTAATGTTTGTAGATCAGCTCTGGAGCTGCTCCCGGGTCCCCCTCTGCGATCTGTCGATGTTGTTTGCGATGTTGATCGCGGCAGCTCCTCCAACGTTTTTGAAGATGGTCAACTGTGAAATGATTTCAAACCGGGTTTAGACATGTGTAATATTTGAAACTCCAAAAGTATGGGTACAAATCAACAATAACATTTTATTCATGTTGTGTGTGTAATGTGTATACAAGTCACAGTGACACGACAGTGTGGAACATCATCAACAGCATTACGGACATTGAGCTCACGTGGACACTATCACAAATGAGGCAGGACACATGTCCACGCATCGAGAAGGTAATAGTGCGGGCACCAGACTCTGCTCATTAGTGGTATTAATATACACCCAACCCCCTGGCCGTAAGAGCCAGGAGCACCAGCCCTTAAACTAAGTGTAGTGTTGTGACCCCATCCAAATATAGGCAACTATGCGACGGCGCATGATAACACATTGAGGGTCCTGTATACCCTGCTATGGGGGCCTGTATACCCACGAGGGCCCTGTATACCCACTGCTGGGGGCCCTGTATACTCACTGCTGGGGGCCCTCTATACCCACTGCTGGGGGGGGCTGTAGACCCACTGAGGGCCCTGTATACAGGGACTGACTGGCACCCTACAGTTTGGGTGCCAGCCCTCCCTCACCGGTCCGACACGGGTGAGGACGGGGGTGGGGGGGGGTGATGACTGGCGGCCGCCTCACAGTCACCGCAGCTCCCGCAGTCTCCTAGGGCTCGCTCCCAGCCGCAGCCTCGCGCTCCTCACAGCCGCTCACTCCCGGCCGCAGCCGCGCGCTGATGACGTCATCGCGCGGCCAGGAGCTTGCGGTTCCGGCTGCTGCTTCGGGGTCATGCGGTGCTTCATGCTCCTGCAGCCGCATGACCCGTGCCCCTGCCTGTATACCATAATATGGGGGCATGTATACTCTGCAGGGGGAGCTGTATACTCTGCTGGGGGGCTGTCTACCAGTGATAGCCGCTGTATACGAGGATGGCGGTCAATATGTTTTCACAGTTTTTGGGGGCAAAAATAGGGGGGTCGGCTTATAGACAGGTCGGCTTATACACGAGTATATATACAGTAAATCCAATATATTACGGGTGAACTCATTTAACTTACTCATATTGCTCTGTTCATCATGGCCACTCAGATGGAACGCAGGGAACATCACTTGGGCGATCTCTCTCCAGGCAGTAGTCCTCATGATGTTATCCCCATAGTCAGGGTCTGTTGGGAGCCATAGCAGTGGCCGAGCCTCCACCAGAGGAATCAATCGCAGCGTGTTCACAGTGACACGGCCGGCCATGATTGCTCTGGGGAATGGATTGCTCTGTGTGTGCGTCTC
The DNA here is from genome assembly GCA_033576535.1 of Allobates femoralis. NCBI lineage: Eukaryota > Metazoa > Chordata > Amphibia > Anura > Aromobatidae > Allobates > Allobates femoralis. The sequence goes on from JARQOC010001404.1 coordinate 39,520, forward strand.
TCAGAGCGAGTCGTTTCCTGTTTGCTTTTACAGCATGGTGTGTGCCCGAGAATCGCTTCCCCCTCCCATCATCGGCTCCAAATAAGAGAAAAACCTGCGAGTTTGGACTCGCACACTTTCAGAGACACATCAGCGATTTGGAAATAGCATTATTCGTTATTACTCGGTTCCCTATTCATTAACATTGGACTCGCTAGACTCGCAACGAGTAGCGAGTCCTGGGCTCGGACTCGTGCGGGTCTAGCGATTCCGAGTAATTTAGGACTCGCTCATCCCTACTTTAGATTTATTACCCATCCAATGGTGAAGGTCTAAAACCTGGGACAATCAAGGATCAATTGATTACTTAATTGGCACTGGTGAGCAATATAATTCACTGGATTATCACTACACTTTTCACTCAACAATAAATAAGGTTATAAAACTAGTTAAAATGTCAACTAAAGTAACAGCAAAGTGAGTTTCTTGTAAATGTAAGATGGAATAACACACTGAGAATTCCGTATATATTTTTAAGAGCTTTTGATAATGTATCAAGAATTACAGTAAATTAAGGTCATACTATTGAATGGCAAGATAATGAATTTCACTTATAAATTGCAGAAAAAAATCCAAATAGTTACAATATGCAGTATTTTTTGGACTATAAGATGCACTGGACGATAAGGCGCACAAAGGTTTTAAAGGAGGAACATAGGGAAAATAATTGTAAGCAAAAAATGTGGCCATGACACACTACTATAGGTAGATCTGCTGCTGACACTGTTGTAAGGTATTATTCTCAAATTCTGTACTAATGTCCCAATCCTTGACCGCTTTGAGGTACACACATCTCTCTTGCTAGTGTATATGTCCTCCCTTTTGGTATATGCCGTGATCTTATGATGTCTTTAGGCTGCCTAATGCCAAAATATTGGTGCCAATGCTACGGCTATGGGCATATGCATAAATAAATTAGTCCCCTATAATTTAGCTAATAGGGCAAAAAACAAATCACAAAAAGAGAGAAAATGCTTTTTTATTACATTTATTTAATTTATTTATTAATTATATAAATGAGGTCTATTCTAGTGATGGGCGAGTCCTAAATTACTCGGAATCGCTTGACTCTAGTGAGTCCGAGCCCGGAACTTGCTACTCGTTGCGAGTCTAGCGAGTCCAATGTTAATGAATGGGGAAGCGAGTAATAGCGAGTAGTGTGCGATTTACAAATCACAGATGTGTCTCGGAAGCTTCAGCCTGAAGCAATCCTAGTTTTGTCAGAGACTCTGACAAAACTAGGATTGCCATTGACTTGCATTGGACTCGTTTACTGTGCAAGTAATCGCTGGGAAACTCGCATAGTAAGGAGTCCGGCTGTCTGCTCTGTGCTGGCTGCCGCAGCTCCAGGGTCCTAGAGCCCGCCTGCTGCCTGATGTAGCAGAGCTGAGATTGTTCTCAGTCTGCTCACTCCCTGTGCATAGACATCTATATCTATGCAAAGGGATGTAGCAGAGAGGACATCGCGTTTTGGACTACATCGGACAGAAGAAGATTTTTTTAATTAAAGATGGAGTCCCTAATGACTTTTTTTTTATTTCTAATAAAAAAATTTCTCTGTGTTGTGTTTTTTTTAAAACAATTTAATAGAAATTCATGGCGGTCATGTCTAATATTGGCGTGACCGCCATAAATTTCGGGCTTAGGGCCAGCTGATAATACAAAGCTGGCTCTAACCTCTTTATTACCCAGCGTGCCACTGCCACCAGGGCCGCTGGAACGCGCCATCTTCTGGGGCGGCTGCGGGCTGCAATTTGCAGCGGGGGGTGCCCAGAAAGCTTGGGCATCCCTGCGCTGCGGATTCCAGCCCCCAGCTGCTTAGCTGTACCTGGCTAGACATAGAAATTGCGCGGAGCCCCACGCATTTTTTTTTTATTATTTTTTTTTTATTATTTCATGAAATTCATGATACCCCCAACCCCCAGGTGTAAATAGGCACCTGCGGGTTGGGGGCATCCTGTCGCTGCCTGCTGGATCCGGCTGGTTCCAGAAATACGGCGAAGCCCATGTAATTTTTTTTCTGAAAATCAATAAAACAATCCTAAAAAAGGGACTGCATCTTTGTTAACCCTCGCCCATGGTCCAGGGGTTAATAAAGATGCAGTCCCTTTTATTTACATTGTTTTATGGATTTGTCAGAAACAAATTTCACGTGGGCTTCGCCGTATTTCTGGAACTAGCCGGATCCAGCAGGCAGCGACGGGCTGCCCCCAACCCCCAGGTGCCTATTTGTACCTGGCCGGACACAAGAATATAGGGGGCCCTTTTTTTTAATTATTTCATGAATTTCATGAAATAATAAAAAAAAAAATGCGTGGGGCTCCGCGCAATTTCTATGTCTAGCCAGGTACAGCTAAGCAGCTGGGAGCTGGAATCCGCAGCACAGGGAGGCCCAAGCTTTCTGGGCACCCCCCGCTGCAA
>JARQOC010001405.1:0-41974 GCA_033576535.1 Allobates femoralis
AATATACTATATGGAGAACTATTGTGGCCCATTATATTATATGGAAGACTATGGGGGTGCATTATACTATAAGGAAGGCTATAGGGGATGCATTATACTATATGGAGGACTATGAGGGTGCATTATACTATATGGAGGACTATGGGGGTCCAATATGCTGTATGGAGAGCTATGGGGGTGCAGTATGCAATATGGGGGTGCATTATGCTATATGGAGGACTGTGGGGGTTCATTATGCTATATGGAGGACTGTGGGGTGCATTATACTATTTGGAGGACTGTGGAGGTGCATTAATCTATATGGTGGACTGTGGGGGTGATTATTCTATATGGAGGACTGTGGGGCTGCATTATTCTATATGGAGGACTGTGGGGTGCATTATACTACATGGAGGAGTGTGGGGGTGCATTATTTTATATCAAGTACTGTGGGGGTGAATTGTTCTCTATGGAGTTCTGTGGGGGTGCAATATGCTATTTGGAGGACTACGGGGTGCAATATACTATATGGAGGACTGTGGGGGTGCGTTTTTTCTATATCGAGTACTGTGGGGGGTGCATTCTATTTTATAGAAGACTATGGGGGTGCATAATATATGGAGGAATGCGGTATACTATGTGGAATACTATGGGGGTGTATTATATTATATGGAGCAAATTATACTATTTGGAAGCCATTATAATATTTGGAGGGCTCTGTGGGAGGCATGATAATACTTGGAGGCTACAAGGGAGCCTTTATACTTTATGAAGGGCTATTTGAGGGCTGTGTTGGGGGCCATTATACTGTACATAGGTCCATTTTACTACATGGAGGGCTGGGCGGCGGTCATAGTTGGGGATCATGCTGTACTGGGGTAGTTGCAGGAGGTGCAGTAGGGTCATCATACTGTGCGTGTGGAGGAATGCACTGTGGGGGATCATACAGTGTTTGTGGGGCACTTTTGTTGGCATCACACTTTAGAGGGGCAATGAAAGGGGAATCTAGGGGCTTCAGTAGGAGGAAAATTACTTTGTAAAGGCTGACATATTGTGAGAGATGTACCTATGTGACCCAGCCAAATATTGTTTTTGTTGGAGGGTGCCCAATTAGAACTTCTGCTATGGGGCCCTATGATTTCTATGATGCAGGATGCATTGTCCCTCTGCTGCAGGACTGATTGGCCATAACTTAGGCTGGTTTCAGATTTGCATTTGTGTCTGCATGCGCAGGGCATGCAAACGCAGGGCAAACGCTGCCATACTGATGTGAACGCAGAGGAGATTCTCATCAGTATGGTGCTCGGCCAGCCAATCAGTGATCTCGACGGCGGCCGGGAGGCGGAGATCTGTGGCGGAGATCCTCCACCTCCCAGCCGCCGACGACGAAATTTCAATGTGATCCGCAGCGTTCTCCTGCGCCGCCATGCGGAGGACAATGCGGATCCATTGAGATCCATGCATTGTTTGTGCACTCGCGGGCACTTGCTGATAAAACAAGCACCTGTGAACGCACAAAAAATGCAACATGTTGCATTTGGAGGGCGGAGGAGGGCGTATAAATTATGCGCATCCAAACGGAATCGTTCCCATGTTAAACATAGAAACACAGCGTTTGGCTGCGTTCTGTAACGCTTGCGTTCCGAATGCAAATGTGAAACCACCCTTACACACCAGGTCCAGTGCTGCCCCTCGGTACATTCAGGCATCCAGCCATCTTTCTCCTGAGCAGCGGTTGGTCGGTGGTGCTCTTCCCCCTTCCTGCTCCCATATCCTTTGCTTAACCCAATAGGAAGGACCCTGTTATTAATTACATAAAGACAGCCCCGTGTGTGGCGCTTGTGATTGGCTAAGCAATTCGGGAGTAAGTGTGGTCTGTTGGATGGAGAAGAAGCGCCATTTTACCAACTTAGTGCAGTGGCGGCTTGTTGATGCTCAGACTGCAGGTCTTTACCTGTGTTGTGTGGAAGGTGCGGCATGGCGACTTGTCTGAATATTCAGTGCCAGGCAGCGGTCCAGAGTTTTGCAGGCGTGTGCCAGAGGTGGGCAATCAGTTCTGCCTGCAGGACCACGGCTCTGCCAGTTGTCATTATGTGTCTATATGCTTGTGCCAAGCTGCCATTGCCATTAATGATCCTTGTTCTGGATTCTTCTGTGTGGTTCTTGTATGTGCGTGTGATGGTGCAGGCATCTTTGTGTGGAGATCTTTTTTTTCTGTTTCAGTAAACTAAAATGTCCACTATTTTGCTCATTTTTACAGGATAAATATAAATCTGTAGGAACCAGATTTATTTTTATCAATTAAAATTTTTTTCTAGCGGGTGGGGGGGGGGGCGCCGTTTTGCAGTTCGCCTCAGGCAGCAGAGAGGCTAGGTTCACCCCTGATGCTACCCCCTCCCCACAGGGCCCCACACAATTCACTCTCTATTATGTGCCCCCTTACATTTTTCTCATCCCCTAATGTTTCCTTACTACCTCACTCACCCCCTCACTGCACATACTATGCTATAGCCATCCTCCACACGTCACATACTGTGTCCACACCGATCCCCTCCTTACTCCATATACTGTGCCGGTAGCCATCCCCATCACTCCTCATACTGTGCCCACACTGTCCCCCCTCATACCACATACTGTGCCACAGCTATCTCCCTTAAGGTACCTTTACATGCGGCAACGTTTCTAGGAATTTCACTGGCAACTTACTGGTTGCAGTGAAATCATGGACACATTGTTCTGTCTTGTTGCTGTGTACAAATGGAACAATGTCTCCATGATTTTGCTGCAACCAGTAAGTTGCCAGTTAAATTTCTGGATAAGTTGCCGCGTGTAAAGGTACCCTTACACCTCATATTGTGTCCACAGCCATCCCTCCTCACTCCACATACTGTGCCGCAGCCATCCTCCCTCACTCAACATACTATACTGCAGCCATCCCCACTCATTCCATATACCGTACCAAAGCCATCCTCCCTCACTCCACATACCATACCACAGTCATCCCTCCTCACTCCACATACTGTGCCACAGCCATCCCTCCTCACTCCACATACTGTGTCGCAGCCATCCTCTCTCGCTCCACATACTGTACTGCAGCCATCCCCCTTCATTCCACATACCGTACCAAAGCCATCCCTACTCTCTCCACATACTGTGCTGCAGCAATCCTCCTCACTCCACATATCATACCACAGCCATCCCTTCTGACTCTACATACTCTGCTGCAGCAATCCTCCTCACTCCAGATATCACACACACACTACTGCAGCCATCCCCACTCATTCCACATACCGTACCAAAGTCATCCTCCCTCACTCCACATACCATACCGCAGTCATCCCTCCTCACTCCACATACTGTGCCGCAGCCATCCTCCCTCACTCCACATACCGTACCGCAGCCATCCTCCCTCACTCCACATACTGTACTGCAGCCATCCCTCCTCACTCCACATACTGTGCCGCAGCTATCCCTCCCTCACTTCACATACTGTGTCCATACTCCACTCACCCTCTATCCCCAAATTGGCTCACATATACTCCCCCCACCTTATATCCCCAGTTTGCTTCACATATTCTCCCCCCTACCCTATATTCCCAGTTTGGCTCACATATACTCTGCCCCCACCCTCTACCCCCAGTTTGGATCACATATTCTCCGCCCACCCTATATCTCCAGTTTGGCTCACATATACTCTCCCCCCATCCTCTACTGCAGTTTGGCTCACATATTTTCCCCCCACCCTATATCCCCAGTTTGGCTCACATATTCTCCCCTCACCCTATATTCCCAGTTTGGATCACATATACTCCCCCACCCTCTATTCCCAGTTGGGCTCACATATTCTCCCCCCACCCTCTCCCCCTTCCCCTAATTACATTAATCTTTGGGGTCTTCAGCTCCTGTATGGAGCACTTTTCCCCATCCTGCCACCTCTACACCACAAAGCCAAAGAGTAATGTCAGCAGCGCAGCGTGATCAGCTGACCTGAACATGTTATTGATGTACCCCTGACCTGGAAGTGGAGCTATTCCATTGTACAGAGCATCTGATAGCTGCTTTGTACAATGGACTGCAGGAGCTAGCACGCAGCACTTGCTCTGCTCCCGCTGTCACCTGAGAGTGGTAACAGAAAATAGCCGGCTCCCACTGCAAAGAGGGGGTGGAAGATACGGCTGGCGGGAGACACCACGGCCGCGGCACCCCCTGCCTGCTGTACCCATGGAAAATGCCCTGCCAACCCCCATCTACATGCAAAAAATAGTAATGGCGGTCTGATTAGGAGCGATCTAAGGAACAAGCAGACATGTAGGATGTTTTCATAAATGGCAAACCTTTTATTAACTTCTTAGCTCCCCTCACAGCTCCACTACGCGTAGGACTTGCACAACCCGATAAGGTGAGTGGCCACTAGGGATGGGCGAATCTACTCGCTAGGACTCGTTACTCGGCGAGTAGTAAGGGACTCGCAGGACTCGGTACTCTGCGAGTTTCCCAGTGATTACTCGCACGAGTCCAATGCAAATCAATATCAATCCTAGTTTTGTCAGAAACGCTGACAAAACTAGGATTGCCATTGTTTGCATTAGACTCGGCTACTGTGCCAGTGATAGCAGGGAAACTCGCAAAGTAACTGCTGTTTCTTTGCGAGCCGAGTCCAGCTGTCTTCTCTGTGCAGCTCCAGGGTCCTAGAACCTGCCTGCTCACAGACATGATGTAGCAGTGCTGAGATTGTTCTCAGTCTGCTCATTCCCTGTGCATAGACATCTATATTTATGCACAGGGGATGTAGCAGAGAGGACATTGCGTTTTGGACTACGTCGGACGGAAGAGGATTTTTTTAATTAAAGATGGAGTCCCTAATGGCTTTTTTTTTAATTTCAAATAAAAATTTTTCTCTGTGTTGTGTTTTTTTAACCCTTTATTGGAGATTCTTAGTGGCTGGGTCAAACGTGGCCTGACATTAAGAATCTCGGGCTTAATACCAGCTTGTATAACAAAGCTGGTATTAACCCCTTTATTACCCAGCGTGCCACTGCCACCAGGGCCGCTGGAAGAGCGGGTTCAGCGCCAGAGGATGGCGCTTCAATGAACGCGCCATCTTCTGGGGCGGCTGCGGGCTGCAATTTGCAGCGGGGGGTGCCCAGAAAGCTTGGGCATCCCTGCGCTGCGGATTCCAGCCCCCAGCTGCTTAGCTGTACCTGGCTAGACATAGAAATTGCGCGGAGCCCCACGCATTTTTTTTATTATTTAATGAATTTCAGAGTCAGAGTCTCAGAGTCTCAGAGTCAGAGTCTCAGAGTCGGAGTCTCAGAGTCGGAGTCGCCTCAGAGTCGGAGTCGTCTCGGAGTCAGAGTCTCCTCGGAGTCGGAGTCTCCTCAGAGTCGGAGTCTCAGAGTCGGAGTCGCCTCGGAGTCGGAGTCGCCTCGGAGTCGGAGTCGTCTCGGAGTCGGAGTCGTCTCGGAGTCGTCTCGGAGTCGGAGTCGTCTCGGAGTCGGTGTCGGAGTCGTCTCGGAGTCGGAGTCGTCTCGGAGTCGAGTCGGAGTCGTCTCGGAGTCGGAGTCGTCTCGGAGTCGGAGTCGTCTCGGAGTCGGAGTCGTCTCGGAGTCGTCTCGGAGTCGAGTCGGAGTCGTCTCGGAGTCGAGTCGGAGTCGGAGTCGAGTCGGAGTCGGAGTCGTCTCGGAGTTGGAGTCGTCTCGGAGTCGGAGTCGTCTCGGAGTCGGAGTCGTCTCGGAGTCGTCTTGGAGTCGGAGTCATCTCGGAGTCGGAGTCGTCTCGGAGTCGGAGTCGTCTCGGAGTCGGAGTCGGAGTCGAGTCGGAGTCGGAGTCGTCTCGGAGTCGGAGTCGTCTCGGAGTCGAGTTGGAGTCGGAGTCGCAGTCGTCTCGGAGTCGGAGTCGTCTCGGAGTCGGAGTCAAAAAAATGCGTGGGGCTCCGCGCAATTTCTATGTCTAGCCAGGTACAGCTAAGCAGCTGGGGGCTGGAATCCGCAGCGCAGGGATGCCCAAGCTTTCTGGGCACCCCCCGCTGCAAATTGCAGCCCGCAGCCGCCCCAGAAGATGGCGCGTTCATTGAAGCGCCATCCTCTGGCGCTGAACCCCGCTCTTCCAGCGGCCCTGGTGGCGGTGGCACGCTGGGTAATAGAGGTTAGGGCCAGCTTTGTATTATCAGCTGGCCCTAAGCCCGAAATTTATGGCGGTCACGCCAATATTAGACATGACCGCCATGAATTTCTATTAAATTGTTTTAAAAAAAAACACAACACAGAGAAATTTTTTTATTAGAAATAAAAAAAAAAGCCATTAGAGACTCCATCTTTAATTAAAAAAACCCTCTTCCGTCCGACGCAGTCCAAAACGCGATGTCCTCTCTGCTCATCCCTGTGCATAGATATAGATGTATATGCACAGGGAATGAGCAGACTGAGAACAATCTCAGCTCTGCTACATCATCTCTGTGCACAGACATTCATGTCTGTACACAGGGAATGAGCAGACTGAGAACAATCTCAGCACTGCTACATCAGGCAGCAGGCGGGCTCTAGGACCCTGGAGCTGCACAGAACAGACAGGACTCTTCTCTTATCTGTGCGAGTTTCCCAGCGATTACAGTTGCAAAGTAAACAAGTCCAATGCAAATAAATGACAAAACTAGGATTGCTTCAGGCTGAAGCTTCCGAGACACATCTGCGATTTGTAAATCTCACACTACTCGCTATTACTCGCTTCCCCATTCATTAACATTGGACTCGCTAGACTCGCAACGAGTAGCGAGTCCTGTGCTCGGACTCGCTAGAGTCAAGCGATTCCGAGTAATTTAGGATTCGCCCATCACTAGTGGCCACCTACCCACGCCACTTAGACGTTTTTAATAAGGGGATCCTACACAATTGCGCCCCTTTTCCTTTTTGTTTTACAACCCCCATCTACAGTCATATGAAAAAGTTTGGGCACCCCTCTTAATCTTACTCTTTTTTTTCTCTTTAAAATAGCTTTTTTGCAACAGCTATTTCAGTGTGATATATGTAATAACTGATGGACACAGTAATATTTCAGGATTGAAATGAGGTTTATTGTACTAACCGAAAATGTGAAACATGCATTATTTCAAAAATTGACAGGTGCAAAAGTGTGGGCACCTCAACAGAAAAGTGGCATTAATATTTAGTAGATCCACCTTTTGCAAAAATAACAGCCTCTAATCGCTTCCTGTAGCTGTTAATGAGTTCCTGGATCCTGGATGAAGGTATTTTTGACCATTCCTCTTTACAAAACAATTCCAGTTCAGTTAAGTTTGATGGTCGCCGAGCATGGACAGTCCACTTCAAAACATCCCACAGATGTTCAATGATATTCAGGTCTGGGGACTGGGATGGCTATTCCAGAACATTGTAATTGTTCCTCTGCATGAATGCCTGAGTAGATTTGGAGCGGTGTTTTGGATCATTATCTTGCTGAAAGATCCATCCCCAGTGTAACTTCAACTTTGACACTGATTCTTGAACATTATTCTCAAGAATCTGCTGATACTGAGTGGAATCCATGCGACCCTCAACCTTAACAAAATTCCTGGTGCCGTCATTGGCCACACAGCCCCAAAGCATGATGGACCCTCCCCCAAATTTGACAGTGGGTAGCAAGTGTTTTTCTTGGAATGTTGTGTTTTTGTGGCGCCATGCATAACGCCTTGTTGTATGACCAAACATCTCAATCTTTGTTTCATCAGTCCGCAGGACCTTCTTCCAAAATGAAACTGGCTTGTCCAAATGTGCTTTTGCATACCTCAGGCGACTCTGTTTGTGGCGTGCATGCAGAAACGGCTTCTTTTGCATCAATCTCCCATACAGCTTCTCCTTGTGCAGTGTGCGCTGTATTGTTGACCGATGCACAGTGACACCATCTGCAGCAAGATGATGCTGCAGGTCTTTGGAGGTGGTCTGTGGATTGTTCTTGACTGTTCTCACCATTCTTCTTCTCTGCCTTTCTGATATTTTTGTTGGCCTGACACTCCTGGCCTTTACAAGAACTGTCCCTGTGGTCTTCCATTTCCTTACTATGTTCCTCACAGTGGAAACTGACAGGTTAAATCTCTGAGAGAACTTTTTGTATCCTTCCCCTGAACACCTATGTTGAACAATCTTTTTTTTCAGATCATTTGAGAGTTGTTTTGAGGAGCCCATGATGCCACTCCTCAGAGAAGATGCAATAGGAGAACAACTTGCAATTGGACACCTGAAATAGCTTTTCTCATGATTGGATACACCGGGCTATGAAGTACAAAGCTCAATGAGGTTACCAAACCAATTTAGTGCTTCAGTAAGTCAGTAAAAAGTAGTTAGGAGTATTCAAATCATGAAAATCAGAAGGGTGCCCATACTTTTGCACCTCTCAATTTTTGAAATAATGCATATTTCACATTTTTGGCTAGTACAATAAATCTCATTTCAATCCTGAAATATTACTGTGCCCATCAGTTATTACATATATCACACTGAAATAGCTGTTGCAAAAAAAGCAATTTTAAACAAAAAAAAGAGTAAGATTAAGAGGGGTGCCCAAACTTTTTCATATGACTTTAGATATGCCACCAATCGATTTGTTACCATAGCATTCAGGGGTCAGATGAGAACCCCTTAGGCTGTCATCTAGAATAGGGGTGAGAATGCGCAAAATAGGGTCTTATTCTTTAGGAGACAGGATTATTAAGGTGGAATCTAGGAACTGCTCACCTGATAGGGTTGTGTAGCAGACAACCGGCGTGATCACTCAGTACAATACAGCTGCTGCCAGGACCCTACCTCCACAGGTCACTGTGGTCACGATAAGCTTCTGCAGGACAAAGTACCTCGTAGTCCGAGCTGCTGTGATCATATGATAGAAAAACCAGATACAGCGGTATGTCTGGGTATAGTGGTAGCTGTTTATTTTCCGACACGTTTCGGAGTCGTTCCCTGAGGAAGGAGTTCGGGATACGACTCCGAAACGCGTCGGAAAATAAACAGCTACCACTATACCCAGACATACCACTGTATCTGGTTTTTCTATCATATGATCACAGCAGCTCGGACCACGAGGTACTTTGTCCTGCAGAATCTTAGGCTGTCATGACTCACCCCCTGTAATTGCCTGGCGATGGCCTACATTCACAGAAAGTGATCATTTCTGCTGTGCAGAGCCGTGGATCATCACAGCTCTATTCAGCACAAGCGATCGTACTGTGCAGCATGGAGGCTCCCTAAGGGGGCATGTAACAAAGTAAAAAATGTTTTAAAAATATGAAAAAATAAAGAAAACATAAATGTTCAAATCACCCCCTTTTGCAATATTGAAAATAAAACTGTTAAAACCATAAACATAATTGGTATCACCACATTCAGAAATCTATCAAAACGTAAAATCAATCAGATTTTTTTTTCACCACTCAGATAAAAGTAAAAGTATATATGTTTGGTATCTACTCATACTGACATGAGGCATTATACTGACAAGTAGGTTTTACCATATAGTGAACATGATGAATAGAAAACTCCCCAAAAAAGTGAAATTGTACTTTTTTTGCATTTTCACTGCACATAGAATTTTTTTCCGTTTCCAAGAACACTATATGGACTATATGGTACAATAAATTATGTCATTCAAAAGTACAATTCGTCCCTCTAAAAATAAGCCTTCATATGTCTATACTGAAAAATAAAAAATGTATGGCTCTTGGAAGAAGGGGAGGAAAAAAGTGCAAAAAAGGGAAAAGCAAAGGTTGTGAAGGAGTTAGAAAATTATTTAATCTTCAACTTGCTTAACTGTTCACAATAACAGTCGTTTTGCCCTGGGGGTGCCCAAACGTTTGCATGCCACTGGATGTACAATCCTTATCACACTGATCTAGAATGCAACATTGCTTTTCATTGGGATTTTATATATTGCCACATTAAAAAATCACACAGGCTGAGACTTCTTCAGCTGATGTTTATCAAACCACATTTTAAGTTATACTACTTAGAACACTATTTTTAAACTAATGAGTAGGAGGTGGTTTTACTGTATATTAAACCACAAAAGTATTACTGCAGGAAATAAATCCATCCAAGGGATCTTACATTTTGAGCACAGGTTCTCAGATTATAAAACTGATGATTCTAAAAGAATATGGTAAGATTTAAAAGAATGAGAAAATATAACGTACAACCCCAGTTCCCCAAAAAGTTGGGATTGCTCTGTAAAATGTAAAGAAGACAGGAATGCAACAATATATCTCTTTTAAAGCCATGTATCACTCACAACAGAACATAGAACATGGAGCAGTACTTGAATGTTAGGCATTGTAATAATTATAATGGATAACTCAGACTAGGGTCACATCTGCTTTTTTTTTTTTTAAAAGCTGATCCAGTTTTGAGCTTTCAAAAAGCTCAAATCCGGATCAAGAAATGCTCCTCATAGGAGCCTATGATAAAAACCAGATTGCTTCACAAGCAATCCGGTTTCCTACTCCGGCTCTGCAGCCTGCGTGAAAAATCATGCAGGCTGCAGTTTTCGGAGCGGTTCTGTGCCCCGCAATGCGGGAACCGGATTGCTCAGGATGTGTAATCCTGAGCAATCCGGTTCCCGCATATACTTTGCTTATCCCGGCTGCCGCCGGGATAAGCAAAGTGTTCTGTGTTCTGTAAAACTTAAAATCTTATAAATAAATGTTTGTTTAATGTCTCTAGGGGGTGCCCAGTCCCCCTAGAGACCTTCCACCCACTCCGGTGGGCATATACCGCTGTAATGTGTTATGTACAACAGCTGATTCCTACCCCCTGCATCTTTATACCTGTCCCTGCACCCCCTCTTATCATTTCTAGCCATCCCTTTTGCAGACCAAAACGATTTTGTAAAGTAGAGAAAAGAGGTTATATTTACCTCGTCCTGTGTGAGTTCTCTGTTTCTGAAAAAGTCTCCAAAGGCGGGCCTGCTGCTCCCTCCGCCCGCTTTGTAATTATGCACGCCAGGTATAAAGATGCGGGGGGGTCAGTTTGTCGGTGTACAACAGCTGACAGGAGTCAGCTGTTGTACATAACACATTAAAGTGGTATATGCCCACCTGAGTGGGTGGAAGGTCTCTCGGGGGACTGGGCATCCCCTAGAGACATTGAACAAACATTTATTTATTAAATTTTAAGTTTTACAGAACACAGAACAGTTTGCTCATTCCTGCGGCAGCAGGGATGAGCAAACTATCCGGTAACCGGATTGCTCAGGATTACACATCCTGAGCAATCCGGTTACCGGATTGCGGCTTCAGCAATCCGGTTCCTGGATTGCTGAATGTATGATGACAATTGTGTTCACCGCATCCGGATCTGGATGCGGTGAACGCAATTCAGGTTTAAAGTATGACCCTAGCCTCAGAAATATTTTTGCATGGAGCAAAGACACAATTGAACGCAGTTTATAGGTGAAAAAGTCTATATTATAACACACAGTGATTAACAATAAAGTGCAGAGGAAATGTCAAGGTCCATAAATACACAGTGTAGATATTGAATGACGCCTGTGTTTGTTAAAAACCTCACAGGATAATGCAATCAGCGGAGCAGTTTATGAAGCTCAGTTTATACTTGGAGATGCTGTAAAATGAAAGTCTATGGCAAGTCCAAACACTGAGATGTTTAAGCAAGTCTATATAACACATTAAATCATCCAGGGAGGCCTAGGAAAGGAAGTCTTAGGGTACGTTTACACACTGCATATTTGCTGCATATTTTTACGCGAGTGCTCTTGCGGTTTTTGTAGGCAAAAGCAGGAGTGGCTGATTAAAACCAGTAGTGGTGATTAAATACAGAACTGGAGCACTTGTTTCTATTAGACTTTTCCTCTGATTGTTCCATTCCTGGTTTTGGCTACAAAAACTGCAACAGCACTCGCGTAAATATACGCAGCAAATACGCAGCGTGTGAACACACAATTAGAGAGTCCAGAATAAGATGCAAAGCAAATTACTACATCCAGAACAGTCTCGTGCTCTACATATATTTGAAAGTAAGAAGCAACAGAGCACTTAATAAAGCAACCAGCTTATGTGTCAGGAAAGACAGGAGAGGCAAGTGCCGCAGCAGAGGGAGTAGCACAAGCAGACAGAATCAGTGGGAATGATGGCAACAGGTGAAGGTAGCAGAACCTCTAAAGAGCAGCAATAGGAGATTCATACGGGATTTGCAGGAGTAGGCAGAGAACTTGAGAAGCCATTAGAAACAGGAAACCAGGCAGAATATTTTAGCACTGACTAGAGGCTGGGGTGGGTTTATAAATGTATTATTCTGTGTATAAACACTGCACAATACCACTTCTCTTGCACTGTATACTAGGTGTAATTCTTAGTATCTGTATCATGCTTTATATACACACTGCACAGTACTACTTCTCCAGCCCTGTCTACTGGGTGCAATTCTCAGTATCTGTGTATATACACTGCACAGTACCACTTCTCCTGTCCTATATACTCAGTGTAATCCTTAGTATCTGTCATATTCGTTATACAGTATATACATTGTACCGTACCACTCCTCCTGCCCTATATATGGTATATATATACTAGCTGTACTACCCGGCTACGCCCGGGTTAATAAATAACTGTTGTTAGCTATAACAAAATAGAATTTGAATATGTCATATTAATGACCTGTAAGAAAATAGAAGCTGAGCTGTGATTGGTTGCTATAGGCTGCCTAATAAATCTCCAGCCAACAGTAAACCCTTCCCCCGGCCGGGCAGTATATGTTACCTCACACATACACATAATAGACAGCTCATGTGACTGACATCTGCCTTAATGAGGCGAGTTGTGTGAGGTGATTTGTGCACATCTGTGTCTGACTGTGTGGTGTGTGTGTCTCTGGAGTGTGTGTATGTGTGTGTCCCTGTGGGGTGAGTGCATGTGTCCCTATAGGGTGTATATGTCTCTGTGGGGGGAAGGGTCTGTGTGGTGTGTTTCTGTTGTGTGTGTCTCTTTGTGGTGTGTGTGTGTCTCTGTGGGGTGATGTGACGACCATCCGCTGTGAGGCCGAGCTGCTGGTAGGCAGCACCCCGAGAAACCCCGAGACCCTTAACCCCTATACAGGGATCTGGAATTACAGCGAAGCCCAGGGGGTAGCTGCCTATAGCAACAGAGCAGGGAAGGTCGCCAGGGAAAAAATCAAGACCCGAAAAACAAAGTCAGAAGTCCGAGTCAAAACCGAGAGGGCAGCGAAGGTACAAAATCATCAGGCAGTAGCAGGGTCAAAAATCCAGGCAAGGGTCAAGGGCAAAAACCAAGAGGGCAGCTGAGGTACAAAATCGATAGGTAGAGGCAGAGTCAGAAATCCAGGCAAGGTCAGACACACAACTACACACACTATATCACTTAGGGAACCAAAACTATATCTGGCGGCCTGCAAGACATTCTCCAATGTATTTGAAGGGCGCGGTTACCTCCCATAGGATGGAGCTCACAGCCTGATTACCTCATCCGGACCGCCCCTAGAACCAGGCCAGATGGAGATGTACGACTGGCTCCACCCCACCTCTGACAGAAGAACGCAGGCTGCGCCTAACGGACACCTCTGTAGGGCCCGCTCCTCTGCGACCAACACCACCCAGAGGGGAAACACAGCGGCGCTCAGCAACAGAGGCAGACGTCGTGGAAGCAGTTCCATATGAGGACAAGGCCCTCCTATCACCGGTGCCACCAGCCGAAGGAATCCGGCTCCTCCCAGCGGCCAAGGCAGGAACACCAGCCACCGAGTCCAATGGCGATGTGACAGGTGAGTGCATGTGTCCTTATAGGGTGTGTATGTGTGTGTGTCCCTGTGGGGGGGTATCTGTGTGGTGTGTGTGTGTCTCTTTGTGGTGTGTGTGTGTTCCTGTGGGGTGAGTGCATGTGTCCCTATAGGGTGTGTATGTGTGTGTGTCCCTGTGGGGGGGTCTGTGTGGTTTGTCTGTCTGTGTTGTGTGTGTGTCCCTGTGGGGTGAGTGCATGTGTCGCTATAGGGTGTGTGTGTGTGTCCCCGTGGGGGTGTGTGTGTCTGTGTTGTGTGTGTCTCTTTGTGGTGTGTGTGTGTTTGTTCGGGTGCGTGGTGAGTATCCAATGTTGGGGCTGCACCTTAGCGACTATACACTTGCTGTTACTCTTTGTGGGGGTGTCGTGGGTATACATGTCCCCGTGCGTGGTGAATATCTCATGTTGGGGCCCCACCTTAGTGACTATATGCTGGTATGTGCTGTTAGTCTTTGGCACTATCATTAAGCCCTTCTCATTCACAACTGTCAACTGGTAACCGTCACTTTTTCCCCATTATGTAGATAGGGGCAAAATTGTTTGGTGAATTGGAATGCGCGGGGGTTAAAATTTCGCCTCACAACATAGCCTATGACGCTCCCGGGGTCCAGACGTGTGATTGTGCAAAATTTTGTGGCTATAGCTGACAGCTGTCGATTATCCTCAACACTTTTCCATTCACTTTTTCCCCATTATGTAGATAGGGGCAAAATTGTTTGGTGAACTGGATCGCGCGGGGTTAAAATTTCGCCTCACAACATAGCCTATGACGCTCTCGGGGCCCAGACGTGTGACTGTGCAAAATTTTGTGGCTGTAGTTGTGACGGTGTAGATGCCAATCCCGGACATACATACACACACACACACATTCAGCTCTATATATCTATTATATAATCGCGAATCGAAAATCTGCCCCTCTCGGCGCAACTTCCGGCGTGGTCATATGGATACGCGCGAAGCATTGGCCACGAAGCAGCCATTGCGAGTCGAGATGCCAGCGAAGCATGCCCGCACACCCCCTCCTCCATATGCCCGCACACCTCCTCCTCCATATGCCCGCACACCCCCTCCTCCATATGCCCGCACACCCCCTCCTCCATATGCCCGCACACCTCCTCCTCCATATGCCCGCACACCCCTCCTCCATATGCCCGCACACCCCCTCCTCCATATGCCGCACACCCCCTCCTCCATATGCCCGCACACCTCCTCCTCCATATGCCCGCACACCCCCTCCTCCATATGCCCGCACACACCCTCCTCCATATGCCCGCACATCTCCTCCTCCATATGCCCGCACACCCCCTCCTCCATATGCCCGCACACCCCCTCCTCCATATGCCCGCACACCTCCTCCTCCATATGCCCGCACACCCCCTCCTCCATATGCCCGCACACCCCCTCCTCCATATGCCCGCACACCCCCTCCTCCATATGCCCGCACACCTCCTCCTCCATATGTCCGCACACCCCCTCCACCATATGTCCGCACACCCCCTCCTCCATATGTCCGCACACCCCCCCCCTACATATGTCCGCACAACCCCCCCCTCCATATGTCCCCACACCCCCCTCCTCCATATGTCCGCACACCCCCCCCTCCATATGTCCGCACACCCCCTCCTCCATATGCCCGCACACCCCTTCCTCCATATGCCGCACACCCCCTCCTCCATATGCCCGCACACCCCCTCCTCCATATGTCCGCCACACCCCTCCTCCATATGTCCGCACACCCCTCCTCCATATGTCCGCACACCCCCCCTCCATATGTCCCCACACCCCCTCCTCCATATGCCCGCACACCCTCCTCCATATCCGCACACCCCTCAATTCCGCACACCCCCCTCCTCCATATCCGCACACCCCCTCCTCCTATATGCCGCACACCCCCCCCCTCCATATGTCCCACACCCCCTCCTCCATATGTCCGCACACCCCCCTCCATATGCCGCACACCCCCTCCTCCATATGCCCGCACACCCCCTCCTCCATATGTCCGCACACCCCCTCCTCCATATGCCGCACACCCCCTCCTCCATATGCCCGCACACCCCCTCCTCCATATGCCCGCACACCCCCTCCTCCATATGCCCGCACACCCTCTCCTCCATATGTCCGCACACCCCTCCTCCATATGCCCGCACACCCCTCCCCATATGTCCGCACACCCCCCCTCCATATGCATGCCCCAAAACCCCCCCCCTCCTATGTCCACCCCCCTCCCATATGCACCGCACACCCCCCCTCCATATCGCCCACACCCCTCCTCCATATGCCCACACCCCCCCTCATATTCCGCACACCCCCCCCCCTCCATATGTCCCACACCCCCTCCTCCATATGTCCGCACACCCCCCTCCATATGCCGCACACCCCACTCCCCTCCATATGCCCGCACACCCCTCCTCCATATGCCCCACCCCCTCCTCCCATATCCCGACCGCACACCCCCTTCCTCCATATGCCCGCACACCCCTCCTCCATATGCCCGCACACCCCCTCCTCCTATATGCCCGCACACCCCTCCTCCATATGCTCCGCACACCCCCTCCTCCATATGCCCCACACCCCCCCTCCATATGTCCCCACACCCCCTCCTCCATATGTCCCGCACACCCCCTCCTCCATAT
This sequence comes from Allobates femoralis, assembly GCA_033576535.1. Lineage (NCBI taxonomy): Eukaryota > Metazoa > Chordata > Amphibia > Anura > Aromobatidae > Allobates > Allobates femoralis. The sequence continues at coordinate 16,402 of JARQOC010001405.1, forward strand.
GTCCGCACACCCCCTCCTCCATATGCCCCACACCCCTCCTCCATATGTCCGCACACCCCCTCCTCCATATGTCCGCACACCCCCCTCCTCCATATGTCCCCACACCCCCCCTATCCCCACACCCTCCATATCCGCACACCCCCCCTCCATATGCCCGCACACCCCCTCCTCCATATGCCCCGCACACCCCCCCCCATATGCCGCACACCCCCCCCTCCATATGCCCGCACACACCCCTCCTCCATATGCCGCACACCCCCCTCCATATGTCCCGCACACCCCTCCTCCATATGCCGCACACCCCCTCCTCCATATGTCCGCACACCCCTCCCTCCATATGCCGCACACCCCCTCCTCCATATGCCCGCACACCCCCTCCTCCATATGCCCGCACACCCCTCCTCCATATGCCCGCACACCCCCTCCTCCATATGTCCGCACACCCCCCCTCCATATGCACACACCCCTCCTCCATATGCCCGCACCCCCTCCTCCATATGCCGCACACCCCCATCCTCCACCTCCTCCAATGCCCCCACACCCCCTCCTCCATATCTCGCCCACCCCCCTCCTACATATGTCCGCACAACCCCCCTCATGCCACACCCCTCCATATGTCCCGCACACCCCCTCCTCCATATGTCCGCACACCCCCTCCTCCATATGTCCGCACACCCCCCCTCCATATGTCCGCACACCCCCCCCTCCATATGTCCGCAACCCCCTCCCATATGTCCCGCACACCCCCTCTCCATATGTCCGCACACCCCCCCTCCCATATGTCCGCACACCCCCTCCTCCATATGCCCGCACACCCCCCCTCCATATGTCCGCACAACCCCCCCCTCCATATGTCCGCACCACCCCCCCCCCATATGTCCCGCACACCCCTCCCTTCCCCTCCCATATGTCCGCACACCCCCTCCTTGTCCACACCCTCCTCATAGTCGCACACCCCCTCCTCCATATGTCGCACACCCCCTCCTCCATATGCCCGCACACCCCCTCCTCCATATGCCGCACACCCCTCCTCCATATGCCCGCACACCCCTAGCCCCCCCTCTCATATGCACACCCCCTCCTCCATATGCCCGCACACCTCCTCCTCCATATGCCCGCACACCCCCCCCCTACTGCACACCCCCTCCTCCATATGCCGCACACCCCCTCCTCCATATGCCGCCACACCCCCTCTCCATATGTCGCACACCCCCCCTCCATATGTCCGCACACCCCCCCTCCATATGTCCGCATACCCCCCTCTCCATATGTCCGCACACACCCCCTCCATATGTCCGCACACCCCCCTCCATATGTCCGCACACCCCCCCTCCATATGTCCGCAACCCCCCCTCCATATGTCCGCACCCCACCCCCCCCCATATGTCCGCACACCCCACCCCCCTCCATATGTCCGCACACCCCCCCTCCCCGACGCCGTAGATCACTTACCTGTCTTCATGACATCTGCTTCCTCAGGTCCACGTCCACATCCTCCCTCCGGCCCAGGCATCCTGTTCCTTCAGCCCGTCTAACGACTCTTCCATCCGGCGCTCTTCTCTCTTCCTCCATCGAGCTCCGGGTTACATAGCGGATAATCGTGGACGCTGATTGGTCGTTTTTTCCCATTGAGAAACATGGCCATGTTTCTCTATGGGAAGACGCGACCAATCAGCGTCCACGATTATCCGCCATGTATCTCTATGAGGCCTTTGAGCGGACCTGAATGGAGACTGTTTGTAAAGACAGTTTCCATTCAGGTCCGCTCCAACCCCTCATAGAGATACATGGCGGATAATCCTGGACGCTGATTGGTCGCGTCTTCCCATAGAGAAACATGGCCATGTTTCTCTATGGGAAGAAGCGACCAATCAGCGTCCAGCATCATCCGCTATGTAACTCTATGAGCCCTTTGAGCGGACCTGAAGGAGAACTGTGTCTGCTCACTTAAAATAACAAATAATAAATAAATGTAATAATAATTAAAATAATAAAAAAAAAATAATAAATAATAAAATAAAAAATAATAATAAAAAAAAAAAATATTATGCTAATAATAATGCTATTAATGCTAATAATTATCCTATTAATGCTAATAATAATGCTATTAATGCTAATAATTATTCTATTAATGCTAATAATTATGCTATTAATGCTAATAATTATGCTATTAATGGTAATAATAATGCTATTAATGCAAATAATATTGCTATTAATGCTATTATTAATGCAATTAATGCTAATAATTATGCTATTAATGCTAATTATGGTATTAATGCAAATAATATTGCTATTAATGCTAATAATTATGCTATTAATGCTATTATTAATGCTATTAATGCTAATAATTATGCTATTAATGCTAATATTTATGCTATTAATGCTAAAAATTATGCTATTAATGGTAATAATAATGCTATTAATGCAAATAATGTTGCTATTAATGCTATTATTAATGCTATTAATGCTAATAATTATGCTATTAATGCTAATAATAATGCTATTAATGCAAATAATATTGCTATTAATGCTATTATTAATGCTATTAATGGTAATAATAATGCTATTAATGCAAATAATATTGCTATTAATGCTATTATTAATGCTATTAATGCTAATAATTATGCTATTAATGCTAATATTTATGCTATTAATGGGAATAATAATGCTATTAATGCATATAATATTGCTATTAATGCTATTATTAATGCTATTAATGCTAATAATATATGCTATTAATGGTAATAATAATGCTATTAATGCAAATAATATTGCTATTAATGCTATTATTAATGCTATTAATGCTAATAATAATGCTATTACTGCTACTAATTATGCTTTAATGCTAATAATAATGCTATTAATGCTATTATTAATGCTATTAATGCTAATAATTATTCTAAAATGCTAAATAATTATGCTATTAATGCTAATAATTATGCTATTAATGGTAATAATAAATGCTATTAAAGCAAATAATATTGCTATTAATTCTATTATTAATGCTATTAATGCTAATAATTATGCTATTAATGCTAATAATTATGCTATTAATGGTAATAATAATGCTATTAATGCAAATAATGTTGCTATTAATGCTATTATTAATGCTATTAATGCTAATAAATTATGCTATTAATGCTAATATTTATGCTATTAATGGTAATAATAATGCTATTAATGCAAATAATATTGCTATTAATGCTATTATTAATGCTATTAATGCTAATAATGATGCTATTAATGCTAATATTAATGCTAATTATGCTAATAATAATCATATTAACGCTATTAATAATGCTATTAAGGCTAATAATCATGCTATTTATGCTATTCAAAATGCTTTTAATGCTAATAATATTGCTATTAATGCTCTTTATGCTAATAGTAATGCTATTAATGCAATTATTTATGCTATTAATTCTATTATTTATGCTATTAATGCTATTAATAATGCTATTAATGCTATTAATAATGTTATTCATGCTATTAATAATACTATTAATGCTATTAATGCTAATATTAATGCTATTAATTGTATTATTAATGCTATTAATAATGCTATTAATGCTAATAATAATGCTATTACTGCTAATAATAATGCTATTAATGCTAATAATGATGCTATTAATGCTAATATTAATGCTAATAATGCTAATAATAATCATATTAACGCTATTAATAATGCTATTAAGGCTAATAATCATGCTATTTATGCTATTCAAAATGCTAATAATGCTAATAATATTGCTATTAATGCTCTTTATGTTAATAGTAATGCTATTAATGCGATTAGTTATGCTATTAATTCTATTATTTATGCTATTAATGCTATTAATAATGCTATTAATGCTATTAATGCTATTAATAATGTTATTCATGCTATTAATAATACTATTAATGCTATTAATGCTAATATTAATGCTATTAATTGTATTATTAATGCTATTAATGCTAATAATAATGCTATTAATGCTAATAATTATGCTATTAATGCTAATATTAATGCTAATAATGCTAATAATAATCATATTAACGCTATTAATAATGCTATTAAGGCTAATAATCATGCTATTTACGCTATTCAAAAGTCTATTAATGCTAATAATATTGCTATTAATGCTCTTTATGCTAATACCCATGCTATTAATGCGATTATTTATGCTATTAATTCTATTATTTAGGCTATTAATGCTATTAATAATGGTATTAATGTTATTAATAATGCTATTAATGCTATTCATGCGAATATTAATGCTATTAATTCTAATAATCATGCTATTAATCCTATTAATAATGCTATTAATGCTATTTTTAATTCTATTAATGCTATTAATAATTTTATTAATGCTAATAATGCTATTACTCCTCATAATAATGCTATTAACGCTATTATTAATGCTATTTATGGTAATAATGCTATTAATACTAATAACAATACTATTATTAGTACTATTATTGCTGTTAATAATGCTATTAATGCTAATAATAATGCTGTTAATGCTAATAATTATGCTATTAATGGTAATAATAATGCTATTAATGCAAATAATATTGCTATGTTCTAGAATCCCGATGCATTTGCATCGGGCTCACAGCTAGTTATATATATATATATATATATATATACATTGCATAGTACTACTTCTCCTGCCCTTTGCATATATATATATATATATACACATATACATATATATATATATATATATATATATATATATATATATATATATACACTAGCTGTACTGCCCGACTTCGCCCGGGTTAATAACTGCTGTTAACAAAATAGAATGTGTTAACAAAAATTTATTCAGCACACAAAAACCACAAAACAAATCGATAGAAATGTAATTATTAAAAGGCAAAAACTAAGCTAATAGAAGCATTTCACAACATATATTTCAACACCACAGATATTCCACAGTTTGTACATCCTCTCACATAGAGGTAATGTGACTGACATCAGCCTTTCCACCAACACACCCTAACTGACATCCTATTACCTCACAGACATCCTATTACCTCACAGAAGCTTTACTGAGAATGTCCTTTGTTGTGTATATTAACCAATCAGAGCTCAGATTAACAGTAGCAAAATAGAAGCTGAGCTGTGATTGGTTGCTATTGGCAGCCTGATAAATCCCCAGGCAACAGGAAACCCTCCCCCCTGACAGTATATATTAGCTCACACATACACATCATAGACCGCTCATGTGACTGACAGCTGCCGTATTTCCTATATGGTACATTTATTTCTCTTGTAGTTTTGCTGCTTATTAATCAGATTTTTATTGTTGAAGGATAATACCAGACTTGTGTGTGTTTTATGGCGATTATGTGGCGAGGTTGGTGTATGTGTGGTGAAATGTGTGCTGAGGGTGGTATATGTGTTCAAGCACGTGGTAGTGTGAGGCGCATTTTGTGTGTGTGTTCATATCCCCATGTGTGGTGAGTATCCTATGTCGGGGCCCCACCTTATGGTATATACTGTTTGGCGGCATCGCTCTCATTCTTTAAGTCCCCCTTGTTCACATCTGGTAGCTGTCAATTTTCCTCCAACACATTTCCTTTCACTTTTTCCCCATTATGTAGATAGGGCCGAAATTGTTTGGTGAACTGGAACGCTCAGGGTTAAAATTTCGCCTCACAACATAGCCTATGATGCTCTCAGAGTCCAGACGTGTGACTGTGCAAAATTTTGTGGCTGTAGTTGCGACGGTGTAGATGCCAATCCCGGACATACATACACACATACATACATACACACACATTCAGCTTTATATATTAGATATATAGATATATACACCACAGTGCCGCTTCTCCTGTCCTGTATGTATACACTGCAAAGTACTACTACTCCTGTCCTGTATGTATACACTGTTAAGTACCACTTCTCCTGCCCTGTATATATACACTGCACATTAGCACATTTCCTGCTTTGTATATATACACTGCACAGTACTACTTCTCTTATCCTTTATGCTGGGCATAATTTTCAGTATGTTCTCTTACTATGCATTATTTTGGATATCTAAGGGTGTGTGGTTTTACCAGTTAATGTGGTTTTATTAAGAAAGGTGGGTTTATTAAGGGGCGTGGCAAATTTCCATAAAAAATTTGGACCATCTGTGAATTTTGGTCCAGATGTACAGGAAAGTTAAATAGTAGGTTAGCAACCCTGGTTTTAGGGGTCCTGTTACAGCTGCCATTAAAGGGATTTTCCCACAAATAAAGTTGATTTCAATCAATAGATCTTGGAGTAATAATAATTTCCACAATTGGATTTGTTTAAAAAAAATGTTCCTGTGCAGAGATATTCTTATAAATGTGCTCCTGCTATGTACAGTTACATTTCTATTTCTGACCGTGCATGGAACACGGTCTGATCATACCACATCTCCTGGGCAGGGGAGGAAGGAAAGAGAATATACAGACATTACAGCTTGAGATCACAGCTGATTCTGATACTCTCTTTCGTCCTCCCCTGCCCAGGATCAAACCAATGCTCCATCCATGGTCAGAAACAAAAATGAAACTGTATGTAGGAGGAGCACATTTATAAGATTATCTCAGCACAGGAACATTTTTTTTAAACACATCCAATTGTGGAAATTATTATTATTCCAAGATCTATTGATTAAAATGAACTTTAAAATTAACTTTTGTGGGAAAACCCCTTTAACTAAGCCCACAGCAGTGATTGAACCTGTGTCAGTACTAGAGATGAGCGATGTTCGATTCGAATTGTTCGCCAATCTCGAATGTGAGCTGTTTTTGGCTGTGTTCGAGTCATTCACCGAATTAGAACATTTTGCTTGAAATTCGGCAGTTCTAGTATATGTCGATAACGCTTCGATCCACAAAAGCTTAATCTTCCTAACCCTAAACCTAGCTCTAATACTGCAAATTAATGTTAATATCCAGTTTGTGTGTATATTGTGCATGTGGGCTTATATCACAGCTGCAGCTTTTTCTCCTAAAGCATGTACAGTGGGGCGGTTCAGGCTGCTAACCAATCACAGTGCCACACTGCAAAGTGCATTTTTTCCCACAATGCCATCATTGGCTGTGTCTGTCACATGTCCTAGCCCTATAAAACCCGGCCATCTTAAAGATCGCCACCATTTTGCTGATAGCTGCTGCAGGTGTTAGACGGCACCCCCGGCGGCTCGGCGGCTACTGTGTGCGAACAATCGACGAACATTCGACAAACAAACGCCCAATTCAGTGAACCGAATCGAGTTCGAACACTAGGGTGGTGGCTAGTGATGGGCGAATCTACTCGCTAGGACTCGTTACTCGGCGAGTAGTAAGGGACTCGCAGGACTCGCTACTCGGCGAGTTTTCCAGCGAGGACTCGCAAAGTAGCGAGTCCAATGCAAGTAAATGGCAATCCTAGTTTTACTAGCGAGACTCACTATATCACATTGCTATGTCCCCAAAATCGTTTACAGAATCGCACCGCTTCACGGATACCCGCTGTAAGCAGCGATTCCGAGCGAGTCTGAGCGAGTCTTAGCGATTCCTAGCGAGTCTACGAATCCGAGTCCTGTATTCTGTATTCGGGACTCGCGAATACAGAATCTGTTATGTTCCGACAAAGCTTCCGAGACAGCCTAGCGTGTTAGGTCAGACAAACTTGTGAAGATGGACAAGCATGTTAGCCAATCATATTCAGTAATGCCACAGCCATGTTGGTTGTGGCATTACTATGATTGGCTGCTGTCCATCGTGATGGCTATGTCATGGATGACAGGCAAGGCTGTATATAAGCCTTGCCACCGCCATTTTGAGCACATTTCTCTGAAGATCTGAGCTAGAGCAGGGTGAGGTAGATTCTGGAGCAGATCATAGGGATTGTCAGTGAGTGTAGGGAACTTCAAGATTCCTTATATTAACCCCAAACAGCTCTTGTGAGAGCTAGCAGGAGGACAGAGGAGTACAGTGTACTGTGAGACTGTAGGCAGGCAGGGAAGCAGGAAGCTGCAGTCCTACAGTGTCTTCACAGGAGCGACCTCATAGCTTCGCTTACTCACTCAGCTGTTCTAATAGCTGAAGTCAGAGGCTTAGCTGAGGTAGTATTAACAATTTTTTGGCAGCTGATAGATTTTGGGTCCTAAAAACCCCTTCAGCGTTATTTTGTCTGTGGCAGAACAGTGCGTTGCTGCTCTCCTAGCTGCAAATAGCACATACGCCACCTACTTGTGCGACTACTTGTGCGCACTTAATAATTTTTTCAGGGACCAGTGTGCTGCTTCACTGCCAAGTGTTAGCACACACTTAACCCGCCAGTAAGTGACGCCTGCAGCAACACCAAACTCCATCTCGGTGGCTGTGCGCACTTTCTAATTTTTTCAGGGACTAGTGTGCTGCTTCACTGTCAAGTGTTAGCACACACTTAACCCGCCAGTAAGTGACGCCTGCAGCAACACCAAACTCCATCTCGATGGCTGTGCGCACTTTCTAATTTTTTCAGGGACTAGTGTGCTGCTTCACTGTCAAGTGTTAGCACACACTTAACCCGCCAGTAAGTGACGCCTACAGCAACACCAAACTCCATCTCGGTGGCTGTGCGCACTTTCTAATTTTTTCAGGGACTAGTGTGCTGCTTCACTGTCAAGTGTTAGCACACACTTAACCCGCCAGTAAGTGACGCTTGCAGCAACACCAAACTCCATCTCGGTGGCTGTGCGCACTTTCTAATTTTTTCAGGGACTAGTGTGCTGCTTCACTGTCAAGTGTTAGCACACACTTAACCCGCCAGTAAGTGACACCTACAGCAACACCAAACTCCATCTCGGTGGCTGTGCGCACTTTCTAATTTTTTCAGGGACTAGTGTGCTGCTTCACTGTCAAGTGTTAGCACACACTTAACCCGCCAGTAAGTGACGCCTGCAGCAACACCAAACTCCATCTCGGTGGCTGTGCGCACTTTCTAATTTTTTCAGGGACTAGTGTGCTGCTTCACTGTCAAGTGTTAGCACACACTTAACCCGCCAGTAAGTGACGCCTGCAGCAACACCAAACTCCATCTCGGTGGCTGTGCGCACTTTCTAATTTTTTCAGGGACTAGTGTGCTGCTTCACTGTCAAGTGTTAGCACACACTTAACCCGCCAGTAAGTGACGCCTACAGCAACACCAAACTCCATCTCGGTGGCTGTGCGCACTTTCTAATTTTTTCAGGGACTAGTGTGCTGCTTCAATGTCAAGTGTTAGCACACACTTAACCCGCCAGTAAGGGACGCCTGCAGCAACACCTAACTCCATCTCGGTGGCTGTGCATTTGTCAACAATGTCCCAAAAACACCAAATTCCCAAAAACCAGTCTGCAAAGGGACGAGGTCGGGGCCCTAGCAGTCGTGAACAACAAGGCACTGGTAGAAGTAGACAGACGAGGATTGATCGATCCACCTTTCTGCTGTCTAAATTTCCCAGTACTCAACCTAAACGTGTCTTGAGGCCGGAAGAGCAAGACCAAATAACATCTTGGATGGCTGACAAGACCTCAACCACTGGTTCTGGCAGCACACAATCATCCTTGACACCATATTCAAGTGCCGCTACTGACAACGCGGGGTCATCTAATCCGCAAAATCTTCCTATTTCCTCAAGCCATCGCCAGACAGAGGAAAATGTAGACCGCGAACTTGGACATTCGGAAGATTTATTTGGTTCTTATCAGCCATTCATACAACCTGACCTTTCTTTGTCACTGCCCGAACAGATACTTGAACCAGACGTACATTCCATCTATGGACAAAGTTTGGATTCACCTCGTCCTGAAGAACGTCCCTTTCAACAAAGGCATAGACCGTCTCAGGAGGTGGAGGATGATGATGATGATGAGACACACATCTCATCTGGCCAGCCTGACCAGTCACGTTATCCAGATGACTTTGAGGAGGAGGGGGTGGATGATGAGACCACTGATCCAACCTGGACACTTGACATGCAGAGCCAACAGAGCAGCCATGAGGAGGAAAGTGGTTATGTACCACCGCCTAAAGCACCCAGGCTTACTCCTTTATCCAGAATCCAAGCTGTGACAACAGTAGCCTAAATTGTGTCAACTGTTGCACAAACTGTACCAACTGTTGCCCCAACTTTAACAACAGTTGGCCAAAATGTGTCTACAGTTTGTGTTGGCCAGACTCATCCTCCAGTTCCTACACCACAACCTAAAGGACGAACATCCATTGTCTGGAAATTTTTTAAAGATAGCCCATCAGTAGCAAATGTCGTTATATGTAACATCTGCTATGCCAGGCTGAGCAGAGGCCAGGGCAAATCAAACTTGAGCACCAGCAGTATGCGAAAGCACATGACTTTTAAGCACCCAAGTCAGTGGTTGGCCCATCAGGGTTCGACATCAGGGCCTTCTGACCTCAACACCGTTATGCCACCTCCGAATCGTCCTTCACCATCTACTGTTCATGCAGCAGCTCCTACTCATACGATCTCCTCACAAGCTGCGTTAGACCAGAGATATGACAGTAGTCAAGTGACTTGTGAGTCTGCGCCAAATGTCCAGTTGTCTGTTCCACAGCTGTATGAGAGGCAGCGGAAGCACCCATCCACATACCCTTTTTCTCGACAAATGACAGCGCAAATTTCTAAGCTGTTAGCTGTAGAAATGCTGCCATTTAGGCTTGTGGATACTGAGGCTTTTCGGGAGTTGTTGGCTGTGGCAGCACCACGATACACTGTCCCCAGTCGCAATTTTTTTTCACGTACTGCCATACCCGCGTTACATCAGCACGTGGTTAACAACTTGAAGCGTGCACTGACAAATGCTGTGAGCGGAAAAGTTCACCTGACAACTGACACCTGGACAAGTAGTTGTGGACAGGGCAGATACATATCCCTAACGGCTCACTGGATCAACCTTGTCGAGAGTGTCCCAAAGTCTAATAGTGGAATATCTGCGATCCTACCAACTCCACGAATAGCGGGCACAGCATCATTCCGGGTGTCCCGTCCTCATATACTTCTACAACACAATGTGCGTCTTCTACTTCCTTGACCACTGCTGATTTGTCCGCAACATCACGTCAAAGTTGGGAGCTTTGCAGTACTGCATCAGCCAGGCGACAACAGGCTCTTCTTAAGCTCATCTGTCTAGGTGACACACCTCACACTGCAAACGAGCTGTGGAAAGGTGTTAAGCAACAGACAGATGAGTGGCTGGCCCCACTGCAACTACAAACAGGTCTTGTGGTCAGTGATAACGGACGAAACCTTGTTGCAGCAATAAAGCTCGGTAACCTTCAACACGTGCCTTGCATGGCTCACGTACTGAATCTTGTAGTTCAGAAATTCTTGAAAACTTACTCAGAGTTATCTGATCTACTAGAGAAGGTGTGTAGAAATTGCGGACATTTCCGACATTCATCAACGGCACTTGCAAGTCTATCTGCCCTTCAACAGCAATTTAATTTGCCCAAACACAGATTAATTTGCGACATGCCCACATGATGGAATTCTACATTCCATATGTTGGCTAGGTTCAATGAGCAGCAGAGGGCTACAGCGGAATATCAGCTGCAACATGCCCGTCACCCAGGAAGTAATACAAGACACATTGGTACGATGGAGTGGGTCTGGATCGCTGACCTTTGCGAGGTTCTAGAGAACTTCGATTACTGCACAAAACTGGTCAGCGGTGATGAGTCCATTATTAGTCTCACCATCCCCATGCTCTGTTTGCTTAAAGATTCTCTCCTGAATCTTAAAACAGAATCATTGAGGGCACAGCAGAGGGCTATGGATCCACATTTTAACATCCAGGATCAGAGCCAGCAAAGCCAATTTCAGCCGGCAACATTGGCTGCAGAACAAAACAGTGATGAGGAAGATGAAGACGATTTATTTATCCATGGTACTGAGGTGCACCCTGATGGAACTCCCAACCCCAGGTTTATGTCGGTACAGCATGGGTGGGCTGAAGAGCAGGAGGCGGAGACCGATTTTGAGACCATGATGCCTATTGTTCATCAGTCAGGTGACACAGAAGACATGAGTCTTTGTAGCCTAGCACACATGTCTGACTTCATGTCTCAATGTCTGTCCCAAGATCCACGCGTCAGTAACATCTATGACAGCGACCTCTACTGGTTGTCAACATTCCTTGACCCACGCTACAAAGACAAGTTTCCATCGCTGCTGTTGCAGTCACCAAGGGGCTTAACAATGGATCATTTCAAAAGTGTGGTTGTTGACAATTTAATGTCAATTTCACCATCTGACTCCGCTATACCACGAACAAGCAGCTCTTTGCCACAGCAGCCTTTGGTTCGAACACAAACGGCCACATTGTCAAGAAGAGGTGGTGGTAAGATGTCCACCAACTGGGCGATGTTCAACAGACCTTCCAATCTGCAACGGATTGTGCCTACGGTCCCCTTGTCTAGGAGACAAACATTGTCAAACATGTTGAACGAGTATGTGTGTGACACTACCAGCTTCTTAACCAACCCCTCTGTACCCTTTAATTACTGGGTTTCCAAGCTTCACGCTTGGACTGAGCTGTCTTTGTATGCCTTGGAGTTGCTGGCCTGCCCAGCTGCTAGTGTGACATCAGAGCGTGTTTTTAGTGCCGCTGGGGGAATTGTCACTGGTAGAAGGTCACGGCTGACTACAGAAAATGCCGACAGACTCACTCTCATTAAGTTTAACAAGGACTGGATATCATCAAAGTTCTTAACCCCTTCAGACGACAGTACCCAAACCTAGAGGGACATTTTCAAATTTGTTACGTTTGGCTGAGTGCGGTTTCAACATTATGTCCTCTTCTGACACAAAGGATAAACAATGTGCCTCTGCTAAGAAGATTGGATAAATAATGTTCCTGCTACACTTGCTGCATGACAACAAAACTACACAATCAGTGTCAGTAATGTTACTTTAATAATGCATGCACTTGTGATGATTTTTGACCGTTGATTTATGTCAGACAATCCAATACAGTCTCTTGGCTGAATTTTTTAAGGCAACAAGCCTATGCCTGCATTGTGGGCATTTCTCAAACTGCAATAAAACATATAGTTTGGCTCTAGTGCCTTGCATAAATTTTAAAAATGTTGATCCCGCCCCTTGGGCTAATTTTTTGAGGCAACAAGCCTATACCTGCATCGAATACGTTGCTTGTACTATGCTCTCAGGACAAGCAAGACTATAGTATGGGCCACGCTCCCTCCTCTATATCTAAAAAGAGTTCATCAAGCCCCTTGGGCTAATTTTTTGAGGCAACAAGCCTATGCCTGCATCGAATACGTTGCTTCTCCTATGCTCTCAGGACAAGCAAGACTATAGTATGGGCCACGCTCCCTCCTCTATATCTAAAAAAAGTTCATCAAGCCCCTTGGGCTAATTTTTTGAGGCAACAAGCCTATACCTGCATCGAATACGTTGCTTGTACTATGCTCTCAGGACAAGCAAGACTATAGTATGGGCCACGCTCCCTTCTCTATATCTAAAAAGAGTTCATCAAGCCCCTTGGGCTAATTTTTTGAGGCAACAAGCCTATGCCTGCATTGAATACGTTGCTTGTACTATGCTCTCAGGACAAGCAAGACTATAGTATGGGCCACGCGCCCTCCTCTATATCTAAAAAAAGTTCATCAAGCCCCTTGGGCTAATTTTTTGAGGCAACAAGCCTATACCTGCATCGAATACGTTGCTTGTACTATGCTCTCAGGACAAGCAAGACTATAGTATGGGCCACGCTCCCTCCTCTATATCTAAAAAGAGTTCATGAAGCCCCTTGGGCTAATTTTTTGAGGCAACAAGCCTATGCCTGCATCGAATACGTTGCTTCTCCTATGCTCTCAGGACAAGCAAGACTATAGTATGGGCCACGCTCCCTCCTCTACTTCAAAATAGAGTTGATCCTGCCCCTTGGGCTAATTTTTTGAGGCAACAAGCCTATACCTGCATCGAATACGTTGCTTGTACTATGCTCTCAGGACAAGCAAGACTATAGTATGGGCCACGCTCCCTCCTCTATATCTAAAAAGAGTTCATGAAGCCCCTTGGGCTAATTTTTTGAGGCAACAAGCCTATGCCTGCATTGAATACGTTGCTTGTACTATGCTCTCAGGACAAGCAAGACTATAGTATGGGCCACGCGCCCTCCTCAACTTCAAAATAGAGTTGATCCCGCCCCTTGGGCTAATTTTTTGAGGCAACAAGCCTATACCTGCATCGAATACATTGCTTGTACTATGCTCTCAGGACAAGCAAGACTATAGTATGGGCCACGCTCCCTCCTCTATATCTAAAAAGAGTTCATGAAGCCCCTTGGGCTAATTTTTTGAGGCAACAAGCCTATGCCTGCATCGAAGACGTTGCTTGTACTATGATCCTGCTGGAGCCTGGCGAAGGGTCCCACTGTACGCTATGGAGATAACGCATAGACGTTCTGTGTTGCAAGTAGACGTCCCAGCCTCTCGCATCTGTGTTCCTAGTGTTGTTGACATACTGAGTCATTAAGTAACCCCCCCCCCCCCAAACACAGGCACTATTTCTTTGTTAGCAACATTGGTATGTGCAGTAATGATTTTACACGTACTAACCAAGGTGCCCTCATGCGCCATGCAGGCCGTAAAGTACTTGCTAATGATGATGACTTTAAGGCCACCCACAAAACAACCTACACATCCATTCCCTGAAAAAAGACAGACTCAAAGCATTTGTTTTGAAAACCTGTATTATTATGCCTTAATGGCAAAGGTGTCAGATTTTTTTTTTTTTTTTTTTTTCCGCTTTCGAAAAGCAACGAAAAAAATCAGAAATAAACATATAAACATGTCAAAAGTGCAAACATGCACTATTTAGATTAACAAAAAAAAAAAAAAAGTTGAACCTACAGCTGGTGGTAGGTGGGAACATTGTGTGGGGTAGCCTCTACCCCGCCACCATCACCCTGGTCCTGGAGGAGGTCCAGGGCCCCATGGATAGCCTCCCCCACTGCTTGCAACCCTGTAGGGTGGGTCACCTGGGCCAGTCTCTCAAAATGGCCTTGGGTTGGGAGGTCCATGTGGGTTGGACAGAAAGGTTGGTAGGGCCTCTGGGTCGCCACATAGCTGTCCCGCCGTGGTGTGTGCCTGTCCAGCCTGTTTGCGCCAGATTGCTGCCACCCCTCCAAATATGAAAAGACCTGGCCAGGGTGGTTTGGAGGGCGACACGCATCTATGACAATATGTATTGCTGACCATGCCCGCAGTCGTCTCTCGAATGGAATGTCATCCAAGAACGGTATGAGACTGCGGGCAAAGTCAGCATTACACTGTCCTCTGCGGTCTTGTGGTGCCCCCGGGATCAGAGCAGGGCTGCTGGGGTTCCAGTGACTCCCCACACTGCTGCTGGCAGTCGGCAGTGGAGGGTGCTGGTGTGGCCCTTCATCCTCCTCTTCTTGTTGTATCTGTGGCCCCAAAGGTGGTGGTGGTGGTGGCGGAGGTGGTGGTGGTGGTGCTACTCCCTCCTCCTCATCTGGTGGGGGTTGAGGTGCCTCCCTCCCCTCCTCAGGCAGCTCTGCTGGCGGGTGACGACGCCGCCTCCGAAAGTGAGCAGCTCTGTGGGTAAATATAAAAAACATTTGGTGAATGGGTTGCGTTTGGAAACAAAACCATAGGCCAAACATAACATGTGCACGCTTTTTTGACTCAGTGTATCTGTGTATTCTGTGTCTTTTCATTGTTGCCCTTAAGATGGAATTGCAGCAAATAAATTAATGACATTTTTGGCTCATGCCTCAAACTATATTGTATGTGTGGGTAGTGTTGCTCCACGATTTTTTTGCCATTACATTAGAAATGTAAAAATTTGTCTGCACTATTACGCTGTGCCCTGCCTTAGGCGGAACAGCTATGTAGTCACTTGAAGACATGTTAGTGGCCACAACTATTGCTTTGACTTTTTGTGGAAACTTTATGTGGACAAAGCTATAGCCTGACACTGTGAGGCAAACACATTCTTCAGGGTTGTTTGCCATCAGATGGACACAAAAACACACAGTGTGGACGGCCTTGGTCTCAATGCACATAACCCAGATCTATAGGGCAGGTGAGCAAGACAGGAAATGGAGTCATGCAGCATAGGTGACACATGAGCATTTGGCGTTAGTGGCCTACACTTCGTTTTTGCTGCCATGTATGCTAATCAGGAATGTCTTGGTAAATAAAACACACCAAACAGATGGCTTGGGTTTTGAAACGACTGTAATGGACATAGAGTATGGGGTTGTTTTTGAGCAGCAGGTCACACATCGTTGGTGCCAAACAAGGTGGTATGCACAGATGGACAGTTTTACAGTTATTCCAACGGGGCCGAACAAAAAACCGGGAGCAGCAAGGACAAACCTCGGGTTTCCTAAAGGACCTTGGACATAAAAGCCTGTTGCACTTAAAATATGGCCCTCTTTAGTTTGATTTTATACAGCATTAATACACTATGTTTTCCGGAGGATTCGTAATGTGGCCATGAGTTAACGACAAAAAAACTAAAATTCACATGTGGGCCCTAATATCTACACCATCACCTTGCAGCCCCAAATAAACCCATGGGAAAACTGAACCACACATATTTGTAGTGATACAGGGTATGTTCTGAAATGTGTGTGAATGTGTCAACAATCTGGGATGGTGTACAAACAGTTTAGTGCAAAAGGGGTATATCCTTGCAACGTTATTTAGCCGAAAAAAACACCCACAACTAAACGTGTAGGGATGTATGTGGCCCTTATGCAAGTCGAGGCCATTAGGAACTGATACAAATGAGGCTTATGACAGGCAAACCAGACAAGGCCACACACCTTAGAGGCCATTGCAGGGAAGAACATGGCTTAGTTCCACAAACATGCCAACAATAATAGCTAATTGTGAGGTCACGGAACATTGTGTCTGACCACCCTGCAGAACATTGCTTATTTGTCCCAACGTCACAATGTGACTATAAATGTGTATGTCCTGGATCATTGCCAAAGGTAATAGAATTGTGTTGCACCATGGCAGAAACAAACCCCAGTGTGGGTATGTAAACCAGCACACTCATTATAGAGCTTCATACGTACACTGTGTTCCCTCGTGGACAGGGTCCTCTCCTCTTGTACCTGTATGACCTGATTGTCTTCATGTACTGTTTTTTGTCGTTAACCCTTATCCTCATGTAAAGTGCCATGGAACCTAATGGCGCTATATAAATAAATAATAATAACAATAATAGTAAACAACAGTGCGGCAGACACATACCTTGGCATACGGGCCACCGGTTCCAGAAATGACAGCCGTTCATAGTGGCAATATATTATCCCGTGACCAGCTTCCGGGCCCCCCTCCATGATCCTCCGGTGTTGCCGCTTGGATTGGTCGCGGCAGCTCCTCCACCGCTTCATAATGTGGTCAACTGTGAAATGATTTCAAACCGGGTTTAGACCTCTGTAACATTTGAAACACTAAAAGTATGTGTACAAATCAACAATAACATTTTATTCATCTTGTGTGTGTAATGTGTATACAAGGCACATGGACACGACAGTGTGGAACATCATCAACAGCATTACGGACATTGAGCTCACGTGGCCACAATCACAAATGGGGCAGGGCACATGTCAACGCATAGAGAATGTAATAGTGCGGGCACCAGACTACGCTCATTAGTGGTATTTATATACACCCAACCCCCTGGCCTTCAGAGCCAGGAGGACCAGCCCTTAAACTAAGTGTACTATTGTGACCCCATCCAAATATAGGCAACGATGCGACGGCGCATTATAACACATTGAGGGCCCTGTATACCCTACTATGGGGGCCCTGTATACCCACGGGGGCCCTGTATACCCACTGCTGGGGTCTTGTATACCCACGGGGGGCTGTAGACCCTACTATGAGGGCCCTGTATAACCACTGGGGGCCCTGTATACCCAGTGCTGGGGGGCCTGTGTACCCACGGGGGGTCTGTATACCCTAATATCGGTGGCATATATACACACTGGGGGGGGGTGTATACTCTGCAGGTGGAGCTGTATACTCTGCTGGGGGGCTGTCTAACAGTGATAGCCGCTGTATACAAGGATGGTGGTCAATATGGTTTCCCACTTTTTTGGGGCTAAAGTAGGGGGGTCGGCTTATACACGGGTCGGCTTATACACGACTATATACGGTAAATACAATATAACGTGTGAACACATTTAACTCACCCATATTGCTCTGCACATCATGGCCACAACGATGAAACGTTGGGAAAACGCCCTGTGCGATCTCCCTCCAGGCAGTAGTCCGCTGGACGGTATCCCCATACGCAGGGTCAGTGGGCAGCCAAAGCAGGGGCCGAGCCTCCACCAGAGCAATTAATTGCAGGGTGTCGACAGGGGCCATGCTTCCTCGCTGTGACTTTCTGCGCGTCCAGCCAGGCAGCTCGAGTCGGCTTATTTCCTGTTTGCACAAAGCATGGGGGTTTGCTGCAGAAAATCGCTTACCTCGCCTCAAACACATGCGACTTTGGCCTCGGAGACAGCAGCAAAATACAGTTGCGAGTGGGGCTTCCGACACGGCAATGCGAGCGCTTTCCGACACACATCTGCGATTTTTAAATCACACATTACTCGCTATTACTCGCTTCCCCATTCATTAACATTGGACTCGCTAGACTCGCAACGAGTAGCGACTCCCGGGCTCGGACTCGCTAGAGTCAAGCGAGTCCGAGTAATTTAGGATTCGCCCATCACTAGTGGTGGCTCATCTCTAGTCAGTACCACCCTGATGACTGAAAGCCTGCAACTGCTGGGAGGAATACCGTTAATTTCCTCCAAGCAGCTGGACTCTCAGCATCGATGCATGGAAGCTTCAGAACACTATAAACCTTCAGATTAACATATTGTGGGGTGTCGAGGAAATATTTGCATCAAAGTTGCTGCCCACAGACATGCTGGATAATTTTACTTTACATGGCACAGATGCAGGAGCCATTTATAGATTTTGAATTGTGGCCTAGATGCTGTTTTAAGTATACAGTGTTGGCCAAAAGTATTGACACCCCTGCAATTCTGTCAGATAATACTCAGTTTCTTCCTGAAAATGATTGCAATCACAAATTTTTTGGTATTATTTCTTACCACGTCCTGCCCCTTCAAACTCGAAAACATTCCTGGTGCCCACTTTCTTCTCAACCTGATAGCACGACTACAGAATTAGGGGTCACATATGTAAGTGACACGCCCACCAGGACCGTAGGGTACTTGGAACCGAGTCAGGAGTTCTTTGGGGAGGTCACGGGGTCATGACCCGGTTCTGTGGCCCTGGTTGAGTAAATAAAAAGGGGAATATATTATGGGAAATTAATTTGTGATGCCACCCGTGGGTTTCAAAAATTGGGATGGATGGCCGATGCTGCGGTCAGATCCTCTGGGGCCGTTGGTAATGCAGCTGGGATCATTCTGCTCTCCACAGGTAGAGTGGAGGACCACAGGGCAGTTTACACAGTCTATGCAGGGAATAGAGAACGGTGGGGTGCAGGACTGAGGGCGTGGGGAAGAAGTGGAGGACACAGCAGGGTGCAGTCTTTATATTTTACTCACAGTTCATGTACACCTCAAGGTATTTCCAGCTTCTAGCGTGGTGCTGTGCTTTCCGGGTCACGGCTCTAGCCAACTCTCGCATAACTTGGTGACACTTTACCCGAACCCCCTACTTAGGCTCCTTTCTGGGTAACTTCCTGATGGATCTCTCCCTGCTGCCCCGCGCCTCACACTCAGTGTCTCGAGCCGGCAGCCGTGGATCCTGGCGGGCAACACCGTCCTGGTCCCCTCGGCCCTATGTGGCCGCCCTTTTGACGAATAAGTGTGTAGTTGTACCGTGGTTCCTGAAGACACCTCGGTCCCCTGTTTTGCTAGCTAAGTCTGTCAGTTACTCTACCAGTTTGGGGCTGGTCCCCCTATGCGGCCCAGTCCCTCTAGCCGACCCTTTTCTCCGTCAGCTCAGATGCGGGCGCCACAGGTGGATTGCTCACATCCTGTGCTCCTGGGACTCCTTCTGTCCCTCTAGAGCCTCTTACTGGCTTCTCTCTCGGTTTGTTCCTTTCCTTGTCCTGGGACAAGCTCCAACCGGCTCCGGTCCCCAGGACCTCGGTCACCCACGTCTGCTCGTCATGACTGTGTTGTGTCTCCAACTCCTCTCTACGTCCGTCACTTCCTTTCTGATGTTGTTCCCCTATTCTACCTCCTGGAGCTCTCCTTTTGCTATTTCTTAACCCACACCCCCTACCTGTCTCCCCGTCCAGCCTGGGATGGGGCCCTCCCTAAACCCTGCACGAACCCCGGGATCTGGTGGTGTGGTGTTTGTTGTGGGTGTCTGGGTGCTGGCTAGTGTCCCATCCTTACCCGAGACTGGAGTACCACACCTCTGGCTGAGGTGCAGTACCTCTGTGGCGACTGGACCCTCAGGGGCGCCACATAACTGTAATGCATCATGTACAAATGTAATCATGGAGGCAAAAAAACAGCTCACCCTTGGAATAAGTGCACAGGAAAAATGTGGCATGTGCCAACAGGGCCCACTCATCTATTGGATAACAGTATTACCTATTAGAACAAATTTAGGCGACACAGAGTGTGGTGGTGGTAAAATTAATCGGTGCTTTTATTAAGGCTTACCGTATAACTTTTGTTTTCAACCAAATTTTAATCCAATAAAAAACCATTTCCATTTCAAAGAACTTCATCAAGATCTTCCATTTTTACATATCACCAACCACATTGACACATATTGTCAGATGACCATATTTAATGTTAACTAATCCCCCCAGCGAAGCTGGGCGACCCAACCGGATGGTGACTTTGGGCACCGCCACCCCCCCAACCAATCCTCCACTACACTCTGGGCCCCGACATTGAAAATGTCGAGGCCTACCTCGGACAAGTGAATTGAATCTTGTCTATATAGGCCGTCAATAAAGCCTTCTAATTCTCTGTGACGGTATGAGAACCCTCCTAAGGAAGGCATAAATTTCTCCATTTCTTTGTTTATTTTCCTGCGAATTTTCTCCAAAAACATACAATCATTGTCTCTCCATGCTAACCTTGGGATTATTTCTGAGGAAAAAAAATGGTTAGACCTTGAACTTGATGGTGAAGCCATGATAAATCAGATTTTAAATGCCAAATCAGGTCATAGGATGAGGACTTTCCCAAATCGTTCCCCGCGGCATGACATATCAATAGGTCAGGCCACGGGAAGCGATCCATAAGATCTAGTATAAGTGAAGTAAAATTGTGCCATCTAAGGCCTCGTACACCGTGCCAAAATATTTGTACCTCGTCCCTCTGAAAATTGAGATTCTCTGAATAATTCCTTATCTTCACTCTCTTGTGAGCCCAGAAGACGAAGGAATGACCCACAATCCACACTATTTTTGGCCCTAGAATAGAACAACAGCACGTTATATATCAGTGTGGTTGCGGCGAATGTAACCCTTGAAAGCCGCTGATCTCCAACGTCCAATGTGTTTAATGCAGGATTCCTGGATTCCTTGTTGCGCAGCCAGAGTGGCTGCCCCTATCCTGAATGAATGGGACGTCAGCCTTAAATGGCCCATTTGAAGTTTATCAAGACATTTGCGAAGCACAGATCTGAACTGAAAAACCGTCATAGGAGTGCCATCTGAATGAACAAACAAAGGTCCTGACACCGGACTGCGAGTGTTCAACCATAATGTCATTGCTAACACCGGGCAGATGTTCTTTTGGGACGAAGCCTGTAATGAAATTACCTGGCCTTTGCCCATTTGGTCAGTCTTAGACCTCCTGAGAAAGATGACCATGACAGACTGGGATATTGAAATGTCACTCAGTTGAAGACCGGAGGACCCATGCTTGTTCACAGACACCACCTCACTAATTCTCATAGCTGAAAAGAACAGTGTTATAAAAACAGCCCGAAACATAATCGCCTCATACCCATTGATGCACACTGAATCCGAGACATTGCAAAGTCGAACCAGTGTGTCAATAGATATTGGGAATCTGTCGTCTCTTACATAAAATGATTTTTTGTAGCCCTTAAGGAACTGTCTTACTATAAATAAATCCCCAATTGGGTGTAGCCCGTACAATTTAAGGAAAAATGACACCCCTGCGAGTGCTTTCGTAACAGAAGAGTACGAAAGCCCCCTTTGTGCCAGGCTTTCCACAAATGGAAGGGCGGCTTCAGACGAACCTGCCCAAGGGCATAGGTGAAAATTTTTACATATTTGTACCCATGACTGCCAAGACGCGGAATATGCTGTCCAAGTCCGCGGTGCCAGTGACTGCCGTATGTAACGTGGGATTTCAGTCAAAACAAGTCCCATATTTCCTTCGGAACTTCTATTCTCATCTGAGATGCGGTTAGATGACGCACTTGAAACTGAAGGGAGTCATTGTGAGAGAGAAAATAACATGGTAACATGGGGTCCTCTGGACTAACCATGGCTTTCACCCATAAATTGTGGCGTAATAATCTTAGCACTAAATTCCTCAGGCACTATGACGTTAATGGACGTTTGGAGGAAAGTGAGTTAATTGTAAATGCTGAACCCGGGTTATTGACAAAAAAGGTTAAGCGACGGTCACAAAAAATGTCGCCCCATATAGAAAAAACAACCAATAGAGCGAACGTATCACGAAGGGACGGGGACCTGGCAAATTGTTCCCGATATTTAGGTGGCCATTTCGTCGCAAGCCAACGCTCGTGTAATGTTACTCCTAGACCTTCTATTGAGGAAGAAAAGTGTAAGCCTAACGACGATGAAGAAACAAATTCCTGCTGCCAGCAGGAGGACCCATTAAATTGAGACAAAAACGTTGACCAAATTTCCAAATCTAGACGAAAGAAGAGGGGAGGGGACAAGAGGCGCAATAGTGCCCTTATCACTAGACACTAGCTTGTGTTAAGGTGAGAAAAGTGAAACACTCACGTGTTCCAGTTGTGAGACCCACAACTGGTTTGTAGACCTGTTTGGATAAATATCCTGATGGCTGCTGCTGGACTTCCACCGGTCTCACAAACGTGAAGACGAAACCAGAAGCTTAGGGAAGAGAGGTGTACCACAGTCCGCGCTGCCAAGTTCACTCACATCAAAGAAAACGAGTGGACGATGTCCAGTTCAATCCTTCTTTATTCTCCTACGCGTTTCGGCGCCTAGCCTGGCACCTGGAATATCCCTGATGAAGGTGCCAGGCTAGGCGCCGAAACGCGTAGGAGAATAAAGAAGGATTGAACTGGACATCGTCCACTCGTTTTCTTTGATGTGAGTGAACTTGGCAGCGCGGACTGTGGTACACCTCTCTTCCCTAAAAATCTAGACGAAGGCATCGAGAAATTATTATGAGTGAGGATTCTGTCATGCCCGACATGCTCGCGTATAGGCGCCTAAGGAAAGGGCGACCCGAGGGAATAATCCTGAGTGCAAAATTGAGGGAACCCGCTAAAGACTGAAAATCGTGTAACGAGGCCTCGGACGTGTTTAAAAATTTGAAAATTAAGTTTTGTAACTTTCGTATTTTTTCAGCTGAAAGGCGGCATTCCATCTTTTCTGTATCGATTGTTATGCCTAAGAATTCTATTGATGTGGACGGGTGAGTTGTCTTATCAACCGCGATTGGAACACCGAAATGATCCATCATTTTTAAAAACTATTCGAGAAGCTCGCTACAAATATTGGACTCTTTGGGGCCTATAAATAGGAAATCATCGAGATAGTGGGATACTGCCCCTTTGGGAAAATTACTTTGAACGCACCATTGGAGGAACGTGGAAAAACATTCAAAGTAATTGCATGATAGAGAGAAACCCATTGGGAGACATTTGTCAAAGTAGAATTTGTCCTTGAAACAAAAACCCAATGAGTTAAAACCGTTAGGGTGCACTGGGAGAAGGCGAAAAGCGGACTGTATGTCCGATTTTGCCAATAGGGAATTTCGACCGAAAGAGCGAACTAGATCTATAGCTTCGTCAAATGAAGGCTATGAAACAGATGCTAGCCTCGAATCCACTTGATCGTTCAAAGATGAGCCCACCGGATAAGAGAGGTGATGAATCATCCTGAATGATCCTGATTCTTTTTTAGGTACGACACCCAGCGGTGAAATACGAAAATTTTGAAAAGGGGAGAATCAAAAGGGCCCATACATCTGCCCAATTCCAGCTCTTTATCAATTTTTTCGGGAACCGTATTAGGAAAACGCTTTACCGATATGAGGTTATTTACAACACGACATCCCGAACCAAAAAAGGGGGGGACGAAAAAAACGTCTCTAAAACCGATTTCCAGCAATTCAGCCCCGGAGCGATCAGGGTACCGTTTTAGCCATGGAAGGAGCCTTTGCAGATTCACTGGGCTCTGGGCTTTTGCGAAAGGACTCCTTTGCTGTCAGCTGAGATTGTTTTTTGAAACATTTAGATGCTGAATGATTACCACCACACGTCGAGCATTCATGCCGGTATCTGCAATTCTGCAACCACCGACATGAAGATTCGTTGTATGCGAAGCAGAAGCCCTTCCGCTGAGGTTGATTGGGGGTCTGTTTCACAGATGGTTGTCTCTGAGGGACCATCATCTGAAGCCACAGACCAACGTCCTTAACCCCCCATTTCAGAGAGGGGGTTTTTGCACAGCCAAATTTCTGACAAAAGGCTTCGTCGAAATGCTAGCCATGCAACGCCTCCAAATTTCCCCGGTTTTCTTCCACACAATATCAATGTCCCCTGGGGGGGCAAGCCTTTGGGAAAAACCCCTGGGGTTTTTTTTCTGACAATACAGAAGCATAATCAGAAAACATTGAAGCCAATTGTTAAAAGACCGTTTATATTTTCTTTTTTTTTCCTTGCTCTCTTTGTCTTCTCTCCTGTCAAATTTGGACAGTTCACAAAGACGGCAGAAAGAGCGAAGACATCCAAAATTCCCCCCCTTTTTACCCTTTTCCCTTTAATCGAGCAGATAAAGGGGAACCCCCAAAATGGGAACATTTTCGCAAGGAAGAGCCTCTTTGAAGCAAGATTCGGGAAAACCAAACAAGTCTGAGAGGAAAACCCGCCTTTATTTCCCGCCCGGGTGATTTCCCCCATGGCTGGGGGGAAAATTTAAGGCCCCAAGCGACAGCCGCTGTACCAGCCTTGTAATTGACATTGACAGATTAGGGGGTAAATCCCTAATTACAAGTAGAAAAGTTCTCACCATGTCTTTTTAGCCCGAGAAAAAATCCGTCTCCTGGGGGCAATCCTTTTGGTTGGCATGGCTTCGGGACGCCCGACCTCTTCGTCGCGGCATCCTGCCTCTTTTAGTCCCTCTGGTTCCCTTTCCCTCGATGAAACGGGATTTTCCTTGGCCCCATACCTGGAGTTGGGGCCTCTGCAGAATTAAGCTCTTTTGCTGCGGCTCGACTCTGATTGGTAGACCAGAGGGACTCAGGCAAGTAGGGGATCTGCGTGCTAGCTCCAAACAGAGCTTTGTAGGTTTAAACCCCTTTCCCCCATGTCACTTTGGGGAACCTGCTCAATCTTGGCCCCTGGGAAAGGGTTGCCCAAGCCTGGGCTCCTGGACTCT